>JZKD02S2405830.1:93292-103447 GCA_000966675.3 Picea glauca | reverse complement strand
GAGCTTTGTGGCTCGCAAACTTATTCAACTTCTACACTACTTTCTTTTTGGGATGCTCTTGATCTTTTAAAGTGCAAGACCAAGGCTTACAATGTTTTTTAAAGTAAAAAATTGATCTAAGAGGTTTCTGGCAACTCTGGGGGCTTCTGAAAAAGGTTTAATCCTAGAAACTTGGGCGGAGACTCCCCTTGTATCTGTTACTTCTGCGTGAAAACAGCAAGTAAGATGACCAAAAACACTTTGGGAAGTGTCTTTGGTCAACTCAAAAAATATGCAAAAATTAACTAAGTAAATCTAGGCTAAAGCAAACAAAGTAACTAAGGAGTGAGCTAGAAAGATAGACTTCTTAGGATCTTTTTGGGCTGATTTAAAATCAGCAAGCAAAGCACTCTATAATTGCCGAATAAATGATTTGAAAGCTCAAACAAAATTGCCTATTACTAGCCTCAAGATCCTACTATGAAATAATAGCTAAAACAAGGCAAAAATGGACTAGATCTAGATAAAAGATGATATTCTTTCAATTAAGCTTTAGATCTAATCTTAATACATGCATGCAACAGATTTAGGATTGAATTTATCTTTAATGAATCAAATACTTGCTTGCATGCAAGCTAGTAACCAAAGGAGAAGAAAATTTAAAGAAGTTTTTTGAGTAAGAGAGGAAGATACAACTCGTTGAGAAAGAGAATTTGGGCAATGGAGTCTTAGAAATTGTGAAGAGGAACTATGTTGCTTCTTAGATATTGGAGCTTGTGGAAAGTGTAATCAAACCCATCCACATCTCCAAGCAAAATGAGATGTTTAAATCCAAGAATACCTGCATCAACTTGTTAAATGTTTGGAAACACCTACAAGAGATCTCATGCAAAACATATTAGTCAACCGAAACCTTTATGAAATGAAAGAGATTCTCAAGCAAATGAATTGTAGAATTTGCACATGGAATCAAGCTGACAAATTCAACCCTATGGAATAACAATATTATTCTTAAGCCAGATTTAACAAAGCAACATGCAAATAACTCAAATAATATCTCCTCATGAATGTAGCACCATCAACAATTGACATTCACACATTGGAACACTCCTTCATAGATCTCCAAAGCCTTCTATTCAATCTCAATAGCAAAAGTATGATACAATACAATGATAGTGTGTCTTCCCAAAACTCCAACTACCAACAAGAGGTAGGTCGCCTCTATTAAATAGCCAAGTGAATGGTTAGGGTTTCCTAAATGAGAAGGCGAGTCATCCTTGAGTGAATGACGAGTTGTGAAAGCAAAAAGATGGGAAAGGTTTAGGTGGATGGTGAGTGGTAAAAGCAAAAAGGATGAGTTAATTCGAGTGGTGAAAGCAAACGGTGGATGTTTCTTATTCCAAAAAAGCATGTGAGTTGGTTCATGCAACTTGCCTTAAGTGGAAATGGAAACAAACAGAAAAGTGCTTTAGTGGAAATGGAAATGATGGCTAGACTCAAACTCAAGGATAAGAGATTTCTCATTTTAGGAAAGATCCAACAACTCTCTTTAAGACTTAAGACAAAAAGAACATGTGGGAGACATGTTTCCTTATTTTAAGGAATCCTGATTTTCCTTTTAATTGTCTTTTATTTGGCTATTTCGAAAGAAATTAATTTTTTAATGATTAATAACCATTATTTTTCTCTCGAAAGGTGGTCTATGGGTAAAGTGGGTATTCCGAGACAGAAAATGAATACCCCTAAGGCATATGATGCTTCCTAGTACCAATTTTTTTTTAAATTATTCATCTATTACAATTAAAATATCCCGTTTTGAGGGAAATTTTATATTATTCGAAAACATTAAAAAAAACTAAGGGGGACTTAGCGTATTTCCATGTAAATGCATTGGAGACTGGGTCTTAAGTGGCCAAGACCTTTTACAAAGTTCATCATACTAGCTCATCTATTACAATTCCCTACATGGTTATGGAAATACAAAAATTTGAACAATGTACAAGGCACCACAAGGCCTGGCTGGACTTCTGAACTCTGACTTTGAACAATAGCTTGTTCATCTTTGGCGGCTCAACTGCAAGTCCATCGACGTGCAACTTTGGGTGGTAACATTTGGCTCCATATGGGGACACGTGCTTGATCTTCCTGGGAGGAGAACATGCGAGAATCCAGAACCTGTAACCTGCACAGCTCGCCAACTTAACATAAGTATACGTCGATATAGAAACCAAGTATAAAACACAAGTTGCAAAAATAATGTACAATATATTCATAAGCATAATAAAGTGATAAAGTAAAGTACAAGGGAGAAGTGTTTAGAAATATGATACAGTGGATGCCTAATTGGCATCAGATGTCGGTGTTGAACAATTTGAGTAGTTGACCATTTACTGGCAAAGTTAGCTTCTCTCCATCCATTCGACTGAGATAAAATGAATTTGGTCCAGCCACATCCTGGATGACGTATGGCCCTGTCGATAAGCTGTCAAAATTTATGTGCTTTCCTGGCTTCTCATGACGTTTGTCCCATAAAATTATTGTATCGTCTTTCTGGAAGTTCCTTGGCTTTGAAGACTTGTCAAAAGACCTCTTGACTTTGTCCTGATTTCTGACAATCTGATCAAAATCTTTTCTCCTGCTCTCATTCAACTCTATGATTTCATCCATTCTGCATTGATATGCTTCTTGATTTGAATCTGTACTGAGACCTTGTAGAAGTTGATACACTGGAAGCCTCAAATGTACTGGCAAAGTGACCTCTAAACCATAAACAAGCTCGAAAGGACTCTTCCCTGTTGCACTCTTTTTTGTTATTCTATCGGCCCAAAGTGCAAACTTGATCTTGATATTCCATGATCTTTTATTATCCCCGATAGTTTTCTTGACTATAGCCATTAAATTTTTGTTACTTGACTTGGCTAAGCCATTTCCTTGTGGATAATAATTTGAGGAGTGGGATAAGGCAATGTCGTATTTAAAACAGAAAGAGGAAAATTATGTTGAACTAAAGGCCTTGGCATTATCTGTTGTTATCCTTGCAGGTACCCCGAATCTAGTGATTATTTTATCTTCAAGAAAGTTCATCACTACTTTATCGGTGGTTGACTTGGTGGGTATTGCCTCTACCCACTTGGTGAAATAATCGGTTGCAGTCAAGATCCATGTGTAACCATTACTTGAGTTATCGTTGGGGGTCCAAAATTGAAATTATTGACAATATCGAGGAAATTGTCGAAAATTATCGACAAACTTTAAAAAATACAAAAATAATCTTTTTTTCAACTTTTTAAACTTCTAAAGCAACATCAACATCAAACAAACACATTGTCACATAAATATGAAAATAAAACTGCAATATAAGATGTCAAGTGGTACATCAAACATCGATGCTAAAATATGATATCTGTCTTGAGTCATAATTCTTGATAGGATAAGACAAAATCACATCAAAACAAAAATAAATGTATCTCATTAGATGATCATCATGAGGCATCTAGATAATACAAGCCTACAAGGCTAATCATGATGCACTAAGATACCAATGATTCCCTCTACCCCTTTTACGGGCAAAGGTCACCGGTGGCGCTTTTCGTCTAGAAGCAATAGGTGGATGTGTTGAGGTTGAGCCCGAGATTGAAGGTGCAACTCATGGGGAGGAGGTGGAAGATGGAGTGGGATGTCTTCCACCTCTTTCCCTAGTTGGCGGTCTCTGTGGAGGTCGTGGCACTGGCTGAGGAAAACTCTCAATGTCCTCCTCTTGCTTCAAATCTATCTCTCCTGGAAGTGGAAGATCCTCTGATACCTTCTCCTCCTCCAACTCATCAACGTCATGCTCCAACCACTTAGGTGCCTCCTCCGTGACAGGCCTCTCTGTCTCCACCTCGACGGACTTGTGGTGTCGATCAAATCCAATGAAATGGCATCTGTGACAGGTACTTTGTTTATCTGGTTCACCCACAACCTGAGATTGTAGTAGACATGGACCATGTCATTGAGGTGGTAGACATCTAACCTGTATGAGGGCCAATTTGTAATTAGATGATGATGTCCCATGGGCATAAATTTAATGAAATCATAAAAAACTAAAATTTTAATTTAAACATTTCTAACCCGTTGCGCTTCTTGGAGTGTATCTTTTCAAAGACACTCCAGTTGCACTCACACCCTGAAGAAATGCAAGTTTAACTCAACACCCAAATGGCAAGTTTTGCAACTCTAGGAATCTTCTGCCATAGTTTTCCCACCAAACATCTATAGCAAATAAAGGGAAAGGAAAGACAACGAATTATATTTCCATTGAGTAACAAATATTTAATAGATAGAAAGGAAAGACATTGACATTTGAAAGTTTGAAACAAATTTTACTTGTAGCTTACCTTGTATCCTAGTGGTCTTGTCTTGGATAGCCATATCATACCCAAATGTCCCAGCACTCAGCTTATATATCTCAATTTGTTTGGAAATCTCCAAGCATTCAGTAGGAGTCGACACCATCCTCTGAACACATTGGAAAAATCCATCCATAACCTCTGCATCATGCATAAGAGTATGTGGGGTTGAGGTAGAGCCCTGTTGCATGAATCAGACGATAGAGTGTTGTTCCATCGCTCATCAATCACACTCCATATCTCGGATCGTCTAGTGAATCCCTCTTCCCCCTTGTCCTCATAGTACCGATGGATAGCTTCCTTGGCCCTATCCATGACCTCATACAAGTAGCCTATTGCGGGCTTCTCACCATAAACCAAACGAAGAACCTTTACCGACGGTTCACTGATAGCACGCAACTCCTGCACTCCCATCCAAAAACTTTGATTGTGTCTCACAAGTTGGGCTATGACTTCCTCATCCACTTTAGTGCTATAGACACAAGCATTCCACTCATCCGAAAGAAACATCCTCTACAACTCCAACATAGAATTGTGAAGAGATTAAAGAGAAATCAAGCTAGTCGCAAAAGTGTGATAGTAAGACAAACCAACTCCTTGTTCCCTGTGAACTGTCTCATGAGTGTAAGAACATATGTATGATTATATATATATTTTGTAACACTCCTAGCCGACTAAACAATTTCCTTGATCCAAGGAATTTTTCCCATGTCCTCTAGCATCAAATCAATGCAATGGACAACACAAGGAATCCAATATAAGGTTCAATACCTCTCCATGAGCAACTTGGAAGCAACAACATAATTAGCAGCATTGTCCATAATGACTTGGACAACATAATGTGGGCCTATCCCCTAGATGAAGCTATCCAACAACTCACATAATAACTGTGCATCTTTAACATATGCAGATGCATCAAAAGATTTGATAAACATTGTCCCCCTGGGACAATTAACCAAGAAATTAAGAATGGACCTTCCCTTCCCATTTGTCCCACCATCTGACATAATGATGCATCATGTGACCTCCCATTCCCTCAGCTCCACTGATCTCTTTGTGCAATCGGCCTTTTCCCCTTGAAGGAGAGGCCCTCTCAAGTCATTAAAAGAAGGTCCCTTGTATCCTAGACCAACAATAGCAGCAACTTCAAACATGGAGTGGTAGAATGGGTTGTTCTTGGCAATGTTGAATGGTATGTCACTCCATAAAAAACATCTACCAACAATCTTGCCAGCTTCCTCCTTCTCCTTTGTTTTCACCGTCGACCAAATAGAAGGTTGCCCCCTAGGCACTAACCTCAGAACAAAGAAAGGTGAGGATGTTGAGGGGCTAGGCATTGTGAAATGTGAGCTTGAGAATTGGCTTGCCCCCACTCCTGAGGTGCTTCCATATCTATTTGCAAGTTCAAGCCTCATTTCTTCCCTTTGATCTCTCTTCCTATTCATATAAAAAATGGATTGATCAGCAATGTGGACAATTTATGTGGTAGATGCTGGGAAAATCCCCACTTCATTCCTTGGGATTTTGGCAAGGTGGTATTTCAAGCGGCTAATTCCGCCAAACATTTCCATACCACATAATTTGCAATTCAACCTCATTCTATTATGGCCATCATAAGGTAGACCATACTCCCACATTGGGTTCAATGGCTTTGGCATTTTGAAATGTGTGGAGCATTGATTAAATTTATAAACCTATGGGACAAAAAAATGGGGGAAATTAAGAATCCAAATCCACAAAAAACTTGAAGAATGCTACAATTAAAATATCATAGCTACATAAGTGTTAAATCCTCCATTAACAAAGGGAAAAAAGAGGTATATCTAATGGACAATGCAAACCCTATACTAAATCTTGAAAAACAAAGAAAATGAGGGCCTAAATTTTTTACATACCTTGTCCAATGGATATGGTAGATTGGAGTAGATCCCCACTCCACAAATTCTTAGTTGATGGCAATGAAAACTATAGATTTCTCCTTGTTTGCTTCATAGAAAATGATCACAATATCCTTAGAGCTCAATCCCCCTTAGCATCATTTGCAAAATGAGAGAATAAAACCCAAAATCGCGTTTTATAGTTGAAAAACACCAGCCGGAAATACAACAGGGCGATAATTTCCGTGTCTCGCGATAATTTCTATTTATCGAATTGATCGCAATTAATTGCAGCGATATTATCACCGAGGGTCAATTTGGAGATATTATCGAGATAATTTCGATAATATCGCGATAAGTGTAACCCTAGTATTTGTTACTCTTAATTTTTTGTTTCAATTACATTAATAGTTGCAATAGTAGTTCCCTTTTGCGTACAAGAACACTACAAATTAGTATCAAAGCTTTAAACGATTTCCTCTTTTGTTGAGAGGTTTCAAAAAAAGAAGTCGTCAAAGGACAAATCCCATTATGTGACTAAGGCATAACAGGATGGTCTTAGAAAGGAGATGATGTCTCGAGGCCCTCTCGGTAATCCATGTCTGCAACCTGAGGGCCTCGAGACATCATCTCCTTAGTTTGCATAAGAAATGAGGCAGTTGGTGGAACTAGAATCTTCTACATGACAAGGGTATGGAACATGTTTTTAAGCTTTACTCTAGTAAAGGCCTATGGTGGTTCATCCTTATGGATATGGCCATTTTCAAAAGTCTACAATTGAAAAGGTTGTGGAGGAACGCTTGGAAGTTGGGATCATAACTCCTAGTAAGAGACCCTTGTGTTTCTTTTGTTGTCTAGGCAAGGAAAATGGATGGTTTTTACCATGTTTGTATTGATTACAAAGCACTTAGTCGAATCACTATCAAAAATAAGTTACATTGATGATTTGAGTTGATGAGCTACATAATGCCAAAAAAATTCTAAAAATGTCCTCCATTCTGGCTATTGTACCAAATACTATACAGCTCCTAGACAGAGACGACTGCATTGCGGACCCTTGGGGCCACTATCAATCCCAAATGATGCCATTAGGCTTCTACAATGCTCTTGCTACATTTCAAGCATTAATGAACAAAGTGTTTGGTAAGTATCTTTCCAAGTGCCTTAGTCTTCTTCGATGATATCCTTGTATATAATATAACATTCACAGAGCATTTGGTTCTTGAATTAGATACTTCAGCAAAACCTCAACTCTATGCAAAGAGATGAGAAATCCAAGTGTGAATTTAAAAAGACTCAATAGAATATCTTGGCCATATTATCTATATAGAGGAAGTTTGTATTGCTCCTGCAAAGATTCAAGCCATTCAAGAGTGGATAGCACCTACAACCCTTAAGAAGCTTCAGGGATTTTTGGGCTCCATAGGCTTCTACCACCATTTAGTATGAAATTTCTCTATTGTTGCATGTCATCTAACTAAGTTAACAAAGAAGGATGCCTTTCATTGGTCAACTAAGGCACAATCAGATTTGGAGAGTTTGAAAGAAGCCCTTGCTTCAGTTCCAACACTCACTACTCTCGATTTTACTTTACCCTTCTTCATTGAGTGCGATTCTTCTAGGTTGGGACTTGGAGCTTTTTCCTTATAGACCCATTGCCTGTGAATGTTGAAAGTTGAATGATAGAGAACGATGCATGTTCTCATACAACAAAGGGATGATGGTCATACTTGAAGCACTTACTAATACAAGGTAGTCTAATAGAGAAGCAACAAAAGTGGATTACTTTCCTTCAAGCCTATGACTTCGAGATATATATGAAGGGTAAAGAGAAAATCATTTTATATGCTTTATCTCGATGGGATGAAGCACCCACCTTCAACTCCATCTCAATCAACGAACTAATAATGGATCCTACTATAGTTCAACTTGATGACATTATTGATGGAAAGAAGTGTCAGTTTGTACTATCATAACTAGTTTCTTTTTAAAAATCACATCTATTTATGGCACGACTCTCTTGTTATAAAAGAAGTTCTTAATATCGGGATGCCTCTCCCTTTGTTGGTCATGTGAGTTTCCGCAAAACATACAAGGACACCCCATTCAACTTTTACTAACAAAAAATGGAGGTTGCTATCAAACAATTTGTGGCGGAAGGTAACACTTGCCAACACAATAAGGTGGAAATTGTTCCCCATCATAGTCTTCTCTAGCCTAACATCATCCCTAATCAAAAGTGGGAAGAGGTATCTATGGACTTCAACACAAGTTTGTCACTCTTTGAAGGTAAGGATGCTATCTTTGTTGTAGTTAATTGATTAACCAAGTATGTTCATTTAATCCCATTGATTACCAAGTTTATAGCTTCTAAGGTCATTAATTTATTCTATAAGCATGTTTATAAGCTCCATGGACTCCCTTAATACATCATTAGTGACAAGAATCTCATGTTTGTAAGTTACTTATGGAAAGAAATTAACTACCTTCAAGCCTATGACTTTGAGATCTATAAGGGTAAAGAGAATATTGTTCCAAGTGCTTAGGTGCAAGCGCTCGTTGTAGACTAATAATAGATCCTACTATAGCTCAACTTTAGTGAAACATTATTGATGGAAAGAAGAGCCATCCTTGGCCTATCAAGATTGGTATCATCCTTCTTAATAATAACATCTCTTTACACCATGGTTCTCCTCTTATACAAGAGGCTCTTCAACATGGGCATGCTCCTCCCTCCATTGGTCATGTGGGTTTCACAAAACTTACAAGAACGTCCCCTCCAACTTTCAATGGCAAAAAATGGAGGCTAATATCAAACAATTTGTGGCAAAATGTGCCACTTGCCCACACAATAAGGTGGAGACTTTTCCCTATCCCAGTCTTTTGCAGCATAATGCCATCCCCAATCAAAAGTGGGAAGAGGTATCTGTAGACTTCATCATAGGTTTGTCATCCTTTGAAGGTATGGATGTTATATTTATTGTAGACAAGTGGTCAACCAAGTAAGTTCATTTACTCCCTTTAACTACAAAGTTTATAGCTTCTAAGGTCATCGTATGTAACATCATGTGGAATTGAGTAGAAAGCTATGTGCGTGCTCTGTGATCTGAAACCCTAACACTAGTCATTGGGATGTTAGATAGCGTTGGGACGGGGCCTTCGCCCCCTCCTGATGATGATGTCTTTGTTGTAGTCAATTGGTCAACCAAGTATGTTCATTTAATCCCTTTAACTACAAAGTTTATAGCTTCTAAGGTCATTGGGATACCCCCTCCTGATGATGATGCTCTAGCCTTCCATGAAATGGTAGTGGCCTTTGTTAAGGCCTCGAAGGCTCAACCCACTAAATTTGTCAAAAAGATGGATGAAATGCCCAAAGTTGTTCTCTCGGTTTCTTCCTCCAAAAGAAAAGCTCTAGCCCTAGTCATTCGAGGTTTAATCGAACAATTCACAGGCATTTGGCCATCTCCAAAGACGGTGGCCTTTTGGCTTGAAAAACACTGGAAACCTTTAATCAAAGGCTCCTTGAGCCACTTCTTCTACGACAGAGATTTTTTCACATTTCTCTTCGAGTTCAAGGAAGATAGGGATTTAATCTTTCGAAGCGGCCCGTATTTTCTAGGAGCAAGAGGTATTGTTGATGTTTGAGTCTGTTAAGACCGAAAGAACAACCTCACGAGGATATGAATCCCCCTAAGTTTTTATAGAGGTGGTACTCCTCTTTAAGTTTTTCTAGAAGATTCTCTTTGAATTTTTTGGGACAATTTATATATAAATGGGAGAGTGTTTTATAACAAAACCTGTTGAGATTTGGATACCTTGGAAAGTGGTCCCCATGTGCTTATGAGTCTCTAAGCACAAAGGGGGAAGACTTTTACCCTCATACTTTACTTTATGATTCTAATTTCACT
>JZKD02S2405830.1:73539-86076 GCA_000966675.3 Picea glauca | reverse complement strand
TAGAGGGTTTCCCAGGATAAATGTTGTGTCTCTTGTGATTGTGTATTTCTCAGTGATCTTGGATTATGCTATTGTTATCTAATGAAATGCAAACATCTATAATAATGGCATAAACGTTAACAAAAATAAGAGACAATATTTTCTTAATATTTTGTTCAACATAATGTCTAGTTGCAGCAAGTAAGCTTGAGGTCCCTTTTAATCTCATACTTGATTCTAGAGTTTTCCCAAAAAATTTGCCAGGTTGAACTATTGCAACAGGGGTGGCTAATATTGGTGGAGGCATTACCGCCATGCTTGAACATATTCCAACCAAGATCACCAATGAAGAAAATTTTGAACTCAATCGGCCCATCTCCGAAGCATAAATACATTCATCCATATGGAGCCTTGATCCAAACAAGGCCCTCGGATCGGATGACTTCTCTATTTCCTTTTACCGCTTCTTTTGGAATCTGAGAAAAACCAACCTTGAAAGAATGCTCCAGTATTCTCACCAATCTTTGAGGCTGGGAGATGGCACTAAATCCTCCTTTCTTGCTCTGATCCCAAAAGAGCATAACCCAACCACCTTCTCTCGCTTCAGACCCATATCCCTGAGTAACTCCTCTTACAAAATCTTAACTAAAATTATAGTCTCTCACCTAAAGAAAGTCCTCCCCAAGATTATTTCTCCCAACCAAGGTGATTTTATGTAGGATCGAAAAGTAGTGGACAACATCGTGCTTGTTCAGGAAGTTATTCAATCTAGTGTCCAATCCAAAGGTAAAGGTATGGTAGTAAAACTAGACATGACTAATGCTTTTAATCATGTACGCCATGGTTTCCTCTTTCAGGTAATAGAGCGGTTTGGATTCAACAATCCCTTTATTAAATGGGTGGCAACCTGCGTTGGAAACCCATTAGGCCCACTTGTGAATGGTAGACCTTCAAAAAAAATTCAAGCCAGCAAGGGACTTCGTCAAGGCTGCCCGCTCTCTCCCCTACTTTTCATAATTGTGGCAAAAGCTTTAAGGAGAAAACTAGAACAAGAAAGAGAGATTGAGAATATGTCTGGTCTACAGATAACAAGAGGAGTTAAGAATATGAATCATTCTCAATTTGTAGATGATACCTTATTGTTAGTGGGAGCCTCGGTTACCATAGCAGCACAATTCAAAAGCACTTTGGATTCTTTCCTTGATGCTTCTAGCGAAGATGTAAATAACAAGAAATTCCAAGTCTATGGGTGGAACACTTCACCTCGAGTTATGCAAGCAATAACACAAGTTTTCCAATTCCCCCTGCTGAAAATTGGACCTCTTTCTAATACTTAGGAATTCCAATCTCTCTCAAATCCTCATATACTCGGATCTAGTAGCAAATTCTTGAGAAAATAAGCAGGAAACTCATACAATGGGGCACGCAATGGTTAAATCCAGCAAGAAGAGTTATGCTTATAAAATATGTTCTCTCAATCTCTATCAATGCTCAACTATCTTGGCCCCAAAATGTATAGCTAAACATATCTCGATGAAAATCAGGTCCTTTCTATGGCAGGGTGGGAAGTCAAGCCATAAAAAAATTCCATCTTGTCAATTGGAACCAGGTCACAAACAGCAAGAATCATGGTGCATTGGGAATAACAAAACCAAAACTTATGAATATTGCTATGGGAGCTAGGCTTTTGTGGAGACTGGTCGCTGGGAACATGGCTTGGGGGAAGCAAGCTCTCTGGAAGAAATACTTCTAGTTAGAAGCTCGTGGCCTCTTTAATCTTTTAGATCTGTCCACATGGTCCAATGATGGCTCTTGGAATCGTTGGACCAATCTTTGCCCTCCTTCCCATCTTACTCCATTATTTAATGTGTTTAAACTTTATCTCCTCCTTGCAAGGATGTGCTCCACGAAATCGAAGATTAAAAGATGCACATGGATGGGGCAGCGCACTATATACAGTTAATAAGGGATACACATTGTTAGATTAGGCATCTCATTGTCATCCACGTTCTAGCATGTGGAATATTGTCTGGCACAGCGATGGAATTCCAAAAATCAACTTCTTTTGTTGGCTTTTGGTGCATAAGAAGATCCTTACATCGGAAAATCTAAAAAAGAGATGAACAAGTGGGCCCTCTCGTTGTGTTATGTGCCAAAATGAAGAGGAGAGCACACAACATCTGTTTATTGAGTGTCGATTTGCAAAGGAAACTTGGAGCCAAGCATTGGGTAACTTGACCCAGAGGTTCAGTTGGTTGCAACCCTGTGTTGCCTTCTTTACTTGGTGGAGGAGCCATTATAAGGGAAACTTCAAGAAAAAGCCCATCTTTAAGCAATATTGGGAAGCCCTTCCCAAATACTTATGTTGGAGTATCTGGATCGTGCGCAACAAAGGATTTTCAATGACAAAGCCAAAAACCCAAGACAAGTTATGATGAAGGCTCATGCTCTTTTATCAGAGTATATGAAGATTCGTGTTCAATTGAAGGAACAAACCTTGGACCAAATTGAAGACAGTTGGTTGAACCTTTTCAAACTAAAAATCAATCAACCTACAATCACAAACCCCTCAAAAAATGTACCAAACTGGACATTAAGACTTGTTGTTGAAGACTTAAAGATATGGATAACTCAGCAAACAACCAACATTTTATTCTTTGTTGGAGCATCGCAAAGTAACCCAGGGGCGACATGTTGATGTTTTGGTAGTTGTGGGAGGTATTTTCCTCCTAGACAACTTTTCTTAGAGAAGAAGAAGATTCCATGAAGTCAAAGGAAGACCATTGAACAGTTGAAGAACACCACGAAAAAGAATAAAGTGAAATAGAAGACCACTAAAGAGAAGTCGACCCACAAGAAATAAATTAAAGTGGAAATATAATTTCCAGAAAGAGAAATTGGCCCACAGAATTAATAAAGTAAATTTGAAGACCCAGAATAAGAAGTCGGCCCTAGACAGGTGCCCAGATTAGTATAAATATAAATCTGGGTCAATTCATTTGCACATCCACACAGTTCTCCTTTCTGGAGTGCGCACTAGGCAGTTGCAGTTGTAGTTGCAGCTGCAGTTTCGCTATTTTTGGTTTATGGTTCTCTTGGAGAGTGCGCCCCACTTGGGGAAGGATATTCTTGGTTGTTCTTGGTGATCTCCCTTGTGCGCTACCTCTGGAAGAGTTGCGTAAGTTTGTGTGGTGTTGCCTAGTTGCTTTGTGCCAGTTGCAGTTGCAGTTGCAGTTGCAGTTGCAGTAACAGTTGCAGTTGCAATAGTAGTTGCAGTGGCAGTTGCAGTTGCAATAGCAGTTACAGTAGCAATTATAGTCAGTGGCAGTTGCAGTAGCAGTTGCAGTAGTCGTTGCAGTTACCAGTTATCAGTGGCACCAACTCTGTGGTGTGAGTTCTAGTGATGCACCTATCTTGGTGCCAGCTCTATGGTGTGCTATCTTGGTGCCAATTCTATAGTGTTGCTTAATTGTCTACCCTCACTAGGGTTTGACAAGAAGAAGATAACTATTTGTTATCGGGGTTTCTTCAGTGTTGGTTTACTCTTGTCAATAGAGCTTGTTCATGGTTGTATTGGAATATTGGAAAGATTCTCTCTAAGAAAAGTTGGTTGGATTTTTCCCCCATTTGGGGTTTTCCCAGGATAAATCTTTGTGTCCCCTTGTGCTTGTTTATCTGTTGCTTATATATTTCAGTATATGATTATTGAATGTTAAAAGAAGATAAAAATGCTATGGTAAATCTAATGTTAACAAAACTAATGAAAATATAACACGACAGGCGCAGGGGGGTAATCTGTAAACCCGAAGGTCAACTAGTTATCAATTTTGCTTGGGGATTAGGGTCAATGACCAACAATGAGGCATAGGCCTTTGCTCTCTACACAGACATCTGTTTGGCTCACTCAAAGAGAACTTGAAAACTAATAATTTGTGGAGACTCTATTACGGTCATAAGAGCGGTTGTACAGGGAAACATCAACGAGGGCAATATATATTTAGGCATCATGTCTCGCTCCCTAGTTGCACTCAAGAACTTTAATAAGAGTACTCTATATCACATCAAAATAGAGCTAAATATTGAAGCGAACAAGCTAACCAAGGTGGGATCAGGGCTAGGCAAAGGTGAATTAGTGGTTAATGGGAACTTAAGGTTCCAACCCATCCTCTAAATCCATAAAGCAAGCATTTATTAGCTTGGACGGCCAGCGGAGCACTAGAGTTATTAGCTCGTTGCTCGCACATTGCAACAATCAAAGAAGTATATTCGTGTTCTATCTCTGCACATGTGGCATTGAACTTTTAGGGAGGGTCGAGATGGTTTCGTGCATTCATGAAGCAGAAGGTCGAGACAGGAGCATAGGCAATAGTTTTTATATCGTAGCAGGCTTGTTCCACTTCAATCAGTACTGTGAAGATACCTCGGTTTTCAGGTATTCATGTTCCTATTTTAAGCATCGTTCTTTAAATTCCCATGGTCCTTTACAAAACGAAGAAACCATTGTCAAGCACTTTGTTTGTGATCTCAGGGAAATTCAGGACACTATGTTCGGGGTTGGGGGTTTGTATTTTCGAAATATTTTTGCCATTTTCCCTTCTGGTTCTTGTGATGTTACTTGGCCTTTAAGGGATTTGCTCGATGGAAATCATACTATCAGTTTATTGGGCGAATTTGTTTGTGTTGGGTCCTCCATTGCCTTAAATTTCCCCAGCTCATCGTTTGGAGGTATATGTGGTTTCAGTTTATGCAAGAATCCAACCTCCAATATTATTGTGTTGTTGGGTCACCGGTGCGATTCTGACATCCTCCGGGGTTTCATTCTCAAGTTTAACCTTCAAATCATTGAAATTAAGAATTGCTTGAGTCGAAATATAGTCAAGACATTTGTTGGGACAGACCTTGCTTGTCTTCTTAGGGAAACTGAAATATGTGTCTTTTGTTTTGGAAACTTTCGGAGTTGGAGAGACCTTGGAAAACTCACTATGGATCCTTCATGGAGTGAGAATAAACGCATATTGCGTAGGCATGAAGATATATTTGAAGGTTCCAGAGTACAAATCAAGGAATTCTCAGCTAAGGTCGACAATTTAGAACATATGGTAAATGCCCTTTTTCATCAAATGGACTTGTTAGAGCACAAAAGACAGGGAACCATTGTCCTTGAGCAAACAGTAGCAATGCTTCTTCAAAGATTGGACTCCCTAGAATAGGAATGCAATCAATCAAGAGCTAGAGAGGCAGAGAGACAACAGACCAGCAATTTTGAGCAGACAATAGCAAGGATTCTCCAACATATGGACTCCCTAGAAAGGGAATGCAATCAACTAAGAGCAATGGCAATGCCCCAACAATCTAATTCAGACTCAAACAATCAAATCACAAGAATTTCTCAAGCTCGAAACATCGTAGAGGAACAAGAAGGATTGGAAGTGGAACCAATGGAAACTAAAGATAATGCACCAAGCCAATTTGAAATTTAGGAAGAACCAGATAATGAATCAGCGCCTTGAAAATGTATTACAAATTGTGTTTTGTTGTTGGGTCAATATGTCAAAGTTTATGGCAGCTAGACTGCCCGAATGTATAAGCAAATTTATAATTCCTTGGATAGTAGGATAGTAATAATGGACTCCATCAATAATGAGCCAAATTTTGTAATGATTTTCACTGTTGTTTTGCTATGGCGCAACCTCATATATATAATTTATTTTAAAAAAAAGGTCACCAATTTATTCTTTAAGAATGTCTATAAGCTCCATGGTCTCTCTCACTACATCATCAATGACAAGAATCCCACATTTGCAAATCACTTCTAGAAAAAAGATTTTCAAAATAGCAAGGGTAACTTTCAATATGAGTGTTGCCTATCACCCCCGAACAAATGGACAAATAGTATTGAGTGCTTGGAGGATATTTTTGAATGTACACAGTGGATATGCAAAGCAAATGGACACAGTGGTTGCACATAATTGAATATTGATATGATACTACCTATCACTCTGCCACTAGAATGGCCCCCTAAAAAGAATTATATGGCTATGAACTCTCATCCCCCGAGGATTAGTTCATTCAAAATATTAAAGTCCGTACCACCATTAATACGCTACAAGAAATGCAGAACATCTTTAGCGTCATTAAGGACTAACTTGTGCATGGCAACAAACACGATGAAACAACACAAAACCAACACCACTCAAAGGGACACTTTGAGATTTGAGACATTCATTTTGCCAATACAACTCTACAAACAAACAACTATCCTTCAACACAGTAAGCACAAGCTTCCACCCAAGTTTTATGGCGCATATAGAGTGTAAACAAAAGTGGGTGAAGTGTCTTATGCACTAGACATTCCAAACAAGGGAAGATTCCATGAGGTCTTCCATGTCTCCTAGTTAAAAATGAAAGCAAATCACATAGTAGAAGATAAAATGGAGAGACTTTCCAAAAGAGGAAGCAACATGAAGTATTTCTACAGAAACACCCAAATTTGCAACTTTTGTAAGGTACCCTCCTCCCAAGGTGCCATTGACGAAAAAAATCACCCTTTATTTTTTCATGCTTTAGACATAATTATGTCTTCAATATAATTCATTGGCATAACATCTTTTGTAATAAAGTAGTTTGGGGTTCAAATCTTGCTCTCTATTATTCAAGTGACTTACACATTGTTGAAATTAGCGCAGCTGCAAGAGCCATTCTCCGAGAGGATGGCATAAGACCCTAGCTGAGAACTAGGGCCCCCAGTGCACTCCTGGGGTTTCTTGGTTTGGGACCAAGCAATTAGAGCCATGGCAAAAGACCCTAGTGTGGCCCCCCAGTGTATTCCTGGGGTTCTTGGTCAAGGACCAAACAGTAAGTTCCTAGATGTGTGCCAGGGAATCCTTGCTCAGTGCTTGGATTGATCCTTAGATGTGTTCCTCGGTGGTTGTTGATGTAAGTCCCTAGATGTGTTCTAGGCACCCTGGATGTGTTCCAAGGAATCCTTGCTTAAACACTTGGGTTGATCCTTGGTCTTGTACCTTGGTGGATGAAAGACCCTAGATGTGTTCTAGGGACCCCAGATGTGTTCTGGGTACCCTAGTCTTGGACCAGGTAGTTCTTTGTTGTGTAGCAAGATGTGATGATGTGTGATCATCTTCCTCTCTCCCGGGATGTTCCATGAGACCTAGGAGCAGCCACGAAGATGGACATGACCACATCATGAATGTTTCCTCTTATGCAGTGATAATAAAAGTTTATAAGCTACCATGTGTCTTGTGTGGACATGTTTTGCCATTAAAGAGGACCCATTGACTTTGTCTTGAAGTTCCCCCTTTGCTCGGTTTTGTTTCCCTTCTTGTTTAATGTGATGTTGGGGTTTTATAAGTCACTTTGACTTATTTGACTTTTTAATTAATATTTATATTAATTAAAATGTCATTTATTAATTGACTTAATTTAACCCTAACCCTCTCCTAAAACTATAAAAAGAACCTACCCTCCCTCATCTCACTTTGCTTGAGCTTGCTGCAGCTACCTCAGTCCTTCTTGGTGCGGCCTCCTTTGTTCTCTATAGCTGGCTGGGAATTTTTGTTTTAGTGTGTTTTGCTGAGGTGGGGTACTGCAGACCTCTTCTTCTGCTGGGCAGACCCCTCCGAAGTGTGCCACAGCCCTTTTTCTTCGCTGTTCCAGTATGCCTCTGCTCTCCTAAGGGTACCACTGCCTTCTTCCAGTGTGTTGCAACTTGCTGCCCTCATTAGGGTGTCGCTGCCCCATTTCTCTGTTGCTTCTTAGTGCCGCTGTTGTAGGAGCATGCTGCTGCCCTCCTCTTACCTCGTTGTGGGCTGTTGTTGGGTGTCATAAGGCTGTCACTGCTTACTGGCAGTCCTCCCTTGCTGCTGGCATCTTTTAATCAGATTTGTGTAGGGCTTGACAAACCCTAATTGGCTGAAGCATTTCAGTTTCAGTGTGGACAGTCCTGGTTGATTTGTCTTGATCTCTGTATCAGCCCTATTTTTTGTTTGCTTCAGCCCTGTGTCCTCTTTGGCAAGACAGTCCACTCTGATTTTGGTGGAGGTCAACCCCTTGGGGTTTTGGCCCATGATCTTTAAACAGATTTTCTGAGCATACTATAGAGGACAGCATTCAACATCAAGGTATATTTTGTCTGTTCAGATAAAGGTAAAATTCAGATCTAATTTTTATCTATGTTCAGAAATGTTATTCTTAGTTTTTGATTAGTTTTAGACTAAGCCTATTCTCTAGCATATTCAGTCTTATATGTTTCAGTGTATTATCTACTTCAGATTTTTGTTTTAAAAGGTGTTGATCTGTTTGTACTGTAGAGTTCATTGTGAAAAGAAATCTTTGTTTTTATTTTTCCCTAAAATCTAACATGGAATCAGAGCTTAGGGCATGAAAAGAGCTCAAGAGTTGCAGACTTGAGCCTGCGTAGATCCACTTCTTAGGGTTTTTTTTGCAGATCAGCAGTAAATCCATTTCGTAAACTGATCCAGAAATCAGCATGGCCTCATCTTCAGTCAAAGCAGAAGATAGGCTTGAAGGGGCCTCCAAATTCAATGCTTGGAAGCCTAGGGTACTCAACATACTAGAAGAGGGCGACTTGGATGAGCTGGTTACCAGCGTAATAGAAGAACCCACTTCAAATACAAGCAGGGCAGCATATAAGAAGAGACATGCCAAAGCTAAAAGAATCATCTTCGACTCAATTAAGGACAGCGTGATGCCCCTCATTGGTCATCTAAGGACTGCCAAATAATGCTCTGATGCCTTAACAAATCTTTATGAAAAGAAGGCTCCAACTCAGAAGAGGATATTAAAGAAACAACTACTTACATTAAAGATGGGAAAGGACGAAACCATCTTTGTTTTCTTTTCCAAGATTGTTCAAACCAGAGATCAGCTTATAGCAATTGGAGTTGTTGTGGATGATGATGACCTTGTACAAACTGCAGTTGATGGACTCCCTGACTCGTGGGAAATCTTTCTCGCTTCGGTCAACAGAAGAGAAGCTCAACCTAACTTTGAGATATTATGGCATGATTGCTTATAAGAAGAGGGAAGACTCAAAAGCAGAAATGAGCACTCAACTATAAGAGACCATGCCCTTTCAGTTAAAGCCAAGAGATGGATAAAGTTTCCTCAGCACAAAGGCAAAGGTAAGAAACCACAAGGTAAGCTATCTCATTTTCATTCTCATTTATCTAAAGTAAGATGCTTTAACTGTAAAAGGCTAGGACATTATGCAAAAGATTGCAGAAACCCTCCCTCACAGCAGAGAAGGAAAGGTAGGTTCCATGCCTTAGTTGCAACTGAAGAAGAAGAGCCTCAAAAGGAACCTCAAAGAAGAAGAACCGGAGTTGCCACCAAAGAACAAGAACAACACCGAGAATATTATCTCATCTCAGCCCTCTCTGGCACTATAACCAAGTCATAAGATGTTTGGTTAGTGGATAGTGGGGCCTCCAAACACATGACAGGCTTCAAACAGAATCTTGTAAACTATCAGGATAAGTAGTTCAATGTAACGGTAGAACTGGGCGATGATGGCACCTATGACATCAAAGGGTTTGGATCAGCATCATTTCAGCTTCAAACAGGTAATGTATTTCATATTGATGAAATTCTATATGTTCTTGGTTTAAAGAAAAATCTCATCTCAGTTGCAGTGTTAGAAAGCAAAGGGTACTCAATAGCTTTCTCCAAAGGGAAGGCTCTCATGTGGCCCTCAAATGGGAATTTGAGTTCTGCCATGACTATCGAAACTCGAGAGAGTGGACTTTACAAAATCATCGGTCAAGTTGTTCAAGCATTAGCTCACGAGATGATAAACCCCTGCGAGCTCTGGCACAGAAGGCTTGGACATCTCAACTACAACGCGCACCCAGGTTTGCAAAAGATAGTAACAGGTATGCCAGTGTTTTCATTTGAGCATGATAGTGTTTGTAGATGTTGTGCTCTCGGTAAGAATACAAAGAAAGCTTACCCTCACAGCAATAGAAAAACTAATGGCATTTTAGATCTTATTCATTCTTATCTTTGTGGGCCTGTGACTGCTTCTATGAATGGTTGTCTTTATTATATCATTTTTATTGATGATTGTTCTTGTAAAACTTGGATTTATTTTTTGAAGACTAAAGATGAATCTTTCAACAGATTTCAAGACTTTAAGAATCTTGTTGAGAATCAGACATGTAGACACATCCTTGTTTTCATAACGGACAATGGAAAAGAATTTGACTCCTACAAGTATGATGAACTATGTTAGTCTTCAGGGATTAAGAGGGAGCTGACTGTGCCTTATAATCCCCAGTAGAATGGGGTTGCAGAAAGAAAGAACAGAACGATCTGTGAAGCTGCCAGAGCCATGATGTATGATCAGAATCTACCTTTCTCTCTTTGGGTCGAAGTTGCAAGCACTGCAGTCTACATTCAGAACAGGTGTCCTCATAAAGCCCTTGAAGAGAAAACTCCAGAAGAAATCTTCACCGGTAAGAAGCCTTCAATTGATCATTTGAGAATATTTGGCAATCCAGTCTACATTCATATTCCAAAGAAAAGAGGACTAAGTTAGAACCCTCCGGAAAGAAAGGAACTTTTGTTGGATATAGTGAAACCTCAAAGGCATACAGAATTTATGTAGCAGGACAAAAGTTCATTGAGGTCAGCAAAGACGTGACTTTTCATGAAGAAGCAGCGTTTCGTCGTTCCAAAGAACTTCCATGTGATACAAAGGAGCAAGAAGCTCCATCTCCAAAACCTTCAGATACACCTCTTCCAGATGAGCAGAGGAAGGAGACCATAGAGCCTTCAATGGATCCCTCAAGGGATTCTATCGAGTTTTCCTTAGAGAAACCTCCTATTAAAAGGAAGCCAGCTTGGTGCCGGGAAATTCTAAAGAAAGCAGAAAAGCGTGCATCACCTAAAGGCACCTTCAAAGAAAGTAAGAAACCGGATAAATACTCCGGTCTGATAGCCCAATTAAATCTTGTGATTGACTCAGAACCCTCCACCTTTGAAGAAGCATCCAAACATAAAGTGTGGAAGGATTCAATGATAGAAGAGTATGATTCAATATTAAAGAATGATGTATGGGAAGTGGTCCCAAGACCTCATGGAAAATCAATGGTAACCTCCAAATGGCTTTACAAAATTCAAGGCTAGATTTGTGGCTTGTGGCTTCTCTCAGAAAGAAGGAATTGACTATGACAAGATCTTTGCTCATGTTGCCACGTATACTTCCATCCGAATCATTATCTCTCTTGCTACAGTTTTTGTTTAGAAACTTCACCAGATGGATGTTAAGACTGCTTTTCTTACCGGTGAAGTTGAGCAAGAGGTTTATATCGAGCAGCCTAAGGGGTTCGTGATCCATGGGATCTTAAGAATCCCATGTTTGCAAACTAAAGAAAGCCTTGTATGGATTGAAGCAAGCTCCGAGAGCTTGGTGTGGAAGGATTGACAGTTTTCTACAGAGTCTCGGGTTCACCAAGAATATAACATATCCAAATCTTTATATAGAGATTATACAGAATCATCCTGTTATCTTAGTATTATATGTGGATGATTTGTTCCTTATAGGAGAGGAAAATTTGATAGCTCAGACTAAGAGGGAGCTTTTAGCAGAAATTGAAATGAAAGACTTGGGTCTTATGCATTATTTTCTTGGCTTAGAGGTGTGGCAGAAACCAGGTGAGATCTTTCTCTCACAAAGCAAGTATGCAATTTATGTGCTCCGCAGATTTGGCATGTTGGACTGTAAGTCCATGTCCACACCTATGATTTCTAACCTGAAGAAGTTACAATATCAAGCTATAGGTTCAGATCCGGAAGACCCCACCATATATCGTCAGATCATTAGGTCCTTGATGTATCTTGTACATACAAGACCAGACATTTGTTATGCAGTGAATGCCCTCAGCTAGTTCATGTGTGAACCGAAGCATATTCATATGGTTGTTGTTAAACATATTCTCAGATATGTTCGGAGAACTATAGCCTATGGGCTTAGATACACTTCCACTGGAGGTGTAATGCTTCATGGATATACAGATTCAGATTGGATGGGCAATACAGTGGACCGGAAGAGTACTTCCGGATATTGTTTCAGATTGGGTTCAGCTATGATTTCCTGGTCCAGCAGGAAACGGGGCTCCATAACCCAGAGCACTGCAGAAGCAGAATACATTGTTGCAAGTGTTGCTAGCAGAGAAGTAGTGTGGCTCAGAAAACTACTTTCAGACTTGTTCAGTGCTGAGTTGGAACCCACAGTTATCCACTGTGATAACCAGAGTTGTATAAAGCTCTCCGAGAATCCGGTGTTTCATGACAGATCGAAACACATTGAGATGAGATATCACTATGTTCGAGACATGGTGCAAAAGAACATTCTTAGTATTTAGTATGTTCCGACAACAAAACAAACCGCAGATATTTTGACCAAGCCTCCGTCCTTGACAAAGTTTGTGTGCTTTCGAGACAAGCTTGGTGTTGTTGAGAATGCTTCTCTTGCTGAGAGGGAGTGTTGAAATTAGTGCAACTGCAAGAGCCATTCTC
>JZKD02S2405830.1:0-17836 GCA_000966675.3 Picea glauca | reverse complement strand
CAATGAAAAGTTTCTAGATAAAGGCCCCATCACCAAGTTGTATGATGGTTAAACATCTAAGCCATGGAAAGCATATTCCTAGTAGGCTTTGTCAAGACTCAAAACCTTTCCCAACCTTTGAACACTTATCCCAAGCCAATCAAACATGGCTTCCTTCTCCACACAATTTGAATTATAAATAAACTACTCTGAAGTAAAACTTGACTGCAATCTATTCATTGATGAGAAAAGAAGGGCTTGCCTTTCTTTTGACCCTTCACACAGTGGCTCTTCAATATCTAGCACTTATTGCTTTCCATAAAGGTTGGTCTTCATAAAATTTCCATGTTTAATTGTTATTTTTGTCATTGTTGAGAATATAGACATCGTTAAGAGCAACTTGAAAGTTAATTTATTTTGATTGTTGTTAGCTTTTTTAGCCTTTCCTCCTAACCATTACTCCAACTTGTTATTTAGCTTTTCTAAGGCTTTCCTCCTAACCATCATTCCAGCTTGTCTTCCCTAGTTTTAGAATAGACCTAGGGTTTCTAAGATTAAGGTATTGTTCAGTTAATCTATCCTAGATTTCAGATTTGTGGCATCAGTTTTGTGGAGAACATAATACAAATCGGCATTACTATTTAACATAACATAAAGGCATCCCAAAAACTGTTGGCTTGTAAGTTTCATTTGGAGTCTATACTTACCAGAAAAATTGTCTGCAGTTCACTCACACAAACATTTTAAAGTTGTCATGTATCTTTTCGATTATAATCATGTAACATCTATTCGTTGGGGCCTTAAATCAGCCTATGCATGTCCTTTTGCAGCTGGGTCTGTTACTACTATCTATTGCAGCTGGATCTGTTACTACTATCTGTTGCGATTTGGGTACCTTGGAAAGTGGTCCCCTTGTGGTTGTGGGTCTCTAACCACAAGAGGGAAATATTTGACTCATTGTGCCTTATACTTTATGTCTAATTTTACTTTGACATTTTCCAAAGTCAAAAGGGTGAAATTTTTCACTTAAGTGAATAGTGACTATTAATTCACTTTGTGGGTGAATTGAGGGACATAAAGAGAACTAAGGAAACTAAGCCAAAGTGGGTTTTGAGTTGAGATTCTTTTTGGAAGATCTCAACCTTTGATTAGAAATGGGATGGCATGATCTCATCCATCCATTTCTAGGTTTCCTTATGAATTCTATAAAGAGGGCGCATAGGGCATTTGGAGGCTCATTCACTTGTATGTTCACCAAGAGAGTTTGGAGAAGGGAAAGAGGATGAAAATGGAAGCATTAGGAGAGGAGAGCTTGGGCGCCTACATCCATGGAGGAGCTATGACAGCTTTGGGCCTATTTATTTTATGGTGATCAGTATTGCTTGGAGGAGGGCGCACCACTAGCAGGTAATAGAAGGACTTGTGTTATTTCAAATCTGTTTGGCTCATCTTGAAGGAGACACACAAGGGCTTCTTCATTGGGTCAAAGAGGAAGGAGGGCACATCACTTCAATGGATAGAGCAACAAAGGAAGAGGGCGCACTAAGCTTGGGCGCATCCCTCTTCTTGGAACTCCAAAGCTTCTCATGAGGAGTTGCTATTGTATCAGGTTCCATTGTATTAACTTACTTGTTGTATTCACTTCTTAAAATCATTATTATATATACTTTCATTCTAAACTGGTTTTCCCCCGGGGGGGTTCATCCAGGGTCATGTTGACCAAAAATACCTACATTCATTTCATGCATGCTTAGAGTATAGATCAGCTTGTTAGAGTTGTAAAGATCAAGACGAGTGTTATTTGTTTTGAGTATATTTCATGTGCTAACATTGGGGTATGAAAACACTTGCAAGGGCGCCTCAAAAGGACACTTAACCACACAAATTATCAGCAGAAAGTTACCTAACTGTTTGTTGTCCTAATAGACAGCAAAGGACAGTTCTGGAAAGTCAAACTTAGAGCTAAAATCTGGTCAAAGACAGAACAGATTTAGCAGCCTGATAGTACCTCGTTTCTCTACATGGTATCAGAGCCCTTGGTGGCTGGACTAGCTGATTAGCCCTTGGTGGCTGGACTAGCTGAGTTTTGGGACAGTTTGTTGGCAGATTTTTGGACAGCTTATTAGTAGATTTTGTGGACAGTTTTTTGGCAGAATTTGTGGACAGCTTGTAGGACTATTTTGGACTTGTGGTTTTCAGCCTCTTTTCACACCTATTTGTATAGGAGTGAGGTTGATTTGGACAAACTCTTATCACACCTGCATGGACAGAAGTGAGGCTGATTTTTGACAACCTCTTTTCACACCTATTTGCTAGGAGTGAGGTTGTAGTGTCACTGCCTCTTTTCACACTTGTGTTGACAGGAGTGAGGCAGTGTTCTTGTGCAGTTTTTAGCATCAATGTGAGCTTTATTGGACAACCATGTCGGTGTCCTAGATGCGGGTTGAAGATAGGCTAGACGGAGCTAGCAACTGGTCCCCTTGGAAGACCAGGATCACTTTCGCCTTAGAGGACCTTGAACTATGGGATATAGTTCATACTCACCTTGTTGTTCCTCCTGTCACTGCTCCCGTGTTGGTGGAGGAGTTCAGGAAGAGGAACAACAAGGCGAAAAGGACTATTTGTGACGGGGTGAGAGACCACGTCATTCCACATTTGATTAGTAAAGACTATGCATTTGAGATATGGGATTCTTTATGCAAGCTTTACTAGAGTTCAAATCAGAACCGGAAGATGGTTCTGCAAGACAAGTTCAGGAGCATTAAGATGCTCGATTCCGAGTCGGTTACATCATTCCTTGGCAGATTAACTGAGATCAAAGATGAGCTTGCAGTCGTCGGAGAGAGAATGGACCCGGACTTTATGGTGAGGACAGCTTTAAACAGCTTTTCCAAACCACGGGGTCCATTTGTTCGAGGCATTGTTGCCCGAGAGGCTATGCCTACTTGGGAGAGACTTTGGGATGATTTCGTACAAGAGGAGACGAGACTCACCTCGGCGTCCTCAAGACAGCAACGGATTACATAGGATGATGAGGACCTTGCTCAGTGGACTAAGGGCTAGAAGAAGACCGACAGAGGTGCTAAACAGGGTCCCAAGGGAGGGGCCAAACCACAACAAAGTAGCGATGGGCAAGAGAGAGACATGAGCACAGTGAGATGCTTTGCTTGTGGAGAGATGGGTCACTATGCAAGACATTGTCCCAAGAAGAAGAACAAGAAGAAGCGGGATGATTCTGCAACGACAACAGAGGAGATTGAATTCGTTGCTCAATGTGAGAGGGAGTGTGCGTTCGTCAATTGTTGTTCAGTTGGTGCACCATCCAACGTCAGGTGGGGTGACAGAGTTGAGGAGGACCTATTGACTCATAGTAGTGATTCAGAAGGAGCTCAAACTCAGTTTTCGCGGACACCATCTTCAAGGATGACTGGTCCACCTGGGACAGCTTCAGTTTCAGAGTTGTCGAGACAGAGGGTTGGTGCAGGGGCTTCAGAGCATCAGAGATTGAGGAGGAGGAGGAGCAGGGCACCACAAAGGCTTGAGCCTCACTTGGCTACAGAGACGAGCATATCAGGTTCAAGATCCACTTCAGGTGGAAATCACTTGGTGAGAGGCCCAAGTTGAAAATCTTGGTGAGATGCCGAGATCCAGATACTCTTGGTGAGATACCAAGAGGAAGAGACTCTTGGTGAGATGTCAAGAGAGAGACTCTTGGTGAGATGCCAAGACTAGTGACTGTTGGCGATATGCCAGTAGGTAGAAATCCTTGGTGGGAGACCAAGGTTGAGATCTTTGATATGATACTGAGATCTAGGTGATCTTGGATAGGTGGAGATGCACTTCCATCTATAGATCACACAGGTTGAGCAGATCTGTGTCATAGATTACTTTTAATGATCAGGGTACAACCATACTCGCCGAGTATTTGCCAATAGGCAACCATGTCCACTATAGGGATGAGATTGGGGGTGAATAGCACTTTCCTCGGTAAGAGGGAGTGTTGAGATTTGGGTACCTTGGAAAGTGGTCCCCTTGTGATTGTGGGTCTCTAACCACAAGAGGAAAATATTTGACTCATTGTGCCTTATACTTTATGTCTAATTTCACTTTGACATTTTCCAAAGTCAAAAGGGTGAAATTTTTCACTTAGGTGAATAGTGACTATTAATTCACTTTGTGGGTGAATTAAGGGACATAAAGAGAACTAAGGAAAATAAGCCAAAGTGGGTTTTGAGTTGAGATTCTTTTTGGAAGATCTCAACCTTTGATTAGAAATGGGATGGAATGATCTCATCCATCCATTTCTAGGTTTTCTTATGAATTCTATAAAGAGGGCGCATAGGGCATTTGGAGGCTCATTCACTTGTATGTTCACCAAGAGAGTTTGGAGAAGGGARAGAGGATGAGAATGGAAGCATTAGGAGAGGAGAGCTTGGGCSCCTACATCCATGGAGGAGCTATGACAACTTTGGGTCTATTTATTTTATGGTCATCAGTATTGCTTGGAGGAGGGCACATGTGGAGAAGGGTGCACCACTAGCAGGTAATAGAAGGACTTGTGTTATTTCAGAGCTGTTTGGCTCATCTTGAAGGAGACACACAAGGGAAGATTTGTGTGGAAGGGATTCTTCATTGGATCAAAGAGGAAGGAGCACGCATCACTTCAGTGGATGGAGCAACAAAGGAGGAGGGTGCACTAAGCTTGGGCGCATCCCTCTTCTTGGAACTCCAAAGTTTCTCATGAGGAGTTGTTATTGTATCAGGTTCCATTGTATTAGCTTACTTCTTGTATTCACTTCTTAAAATCATCATTATATATACTTTCATTCTAAACTGGTTTTCCCCGAGGGGTTTTATCTAGGGTCATGTTGACCAAAAATACCTATGTTCATTTCATGCATGCTTGGAGTATAGATCAGCTTGTTAGAGTTGTAAAGATCAAGAGTAGTGTTATTTGTTTTGAGTATATTGCATGTGCTAACATTGGGGTATGAAAACACTTGCAAGGGCACCTCAAAAGGACACTTAACCACATAAATTATCAGCAGAAAGTTACCTAACTGTTTGTTGTCCTAAAAGACAGCAAAGGACAGTTTTGGAAAGTCAAACTTAGAGCTAAAATCTGGTCAAAGACAGACCAGATTTAGCAGCCTGGTAGTACCCCGTTTCTCTACACTATCTAGGTGATATTATCATTTTGCTCTAAATGCCATCATCCTCCTACTATAGACGCTTTGGTCCAACACCATTTACACCACTAGCATTGAAGTGGCATGGAGCAAAATTACAAGTTTCATATGCAATTACAGTGATTTGCTCATCAAGCCTTCCCCACATAGCCCACTAATATTAGTATTAGAAGTCTTCCATTCAAAATTCATGATTTAACTAATAATGATCATTTTATAATATATTTTGAAAACACATTCGAAGATCAAGTTATTCAACGTCTCTTGTTTCTCTTGAGTCCTAAAATGTTTCTCAACAGTGTAACAGCAATGATATCGCCTTTTTGCCATTCGCATGTGTTCTGTAACGGCATGTTGAAATATTGCACTTATCAACAAGGGTAGTGAACGCCAGATTTCATTGTCCTTTAACTGTGGAGATAGTGAATTATTTTGTAGCTTGTGTGTAAGTGCCACACCCTCCCCTGCACCCATATTTCAAAACTGGCAAACCAATAGTAATACCCACAGCCACACACACTGGCTAGCTTGGATCAAAGGTAATTCTGTGATTATTAGGCACCCATGTTCTCACTGTGATTTGGTCTGCACAGACCACTTATGAATTTTCAGTGCCTGAGGCTCACCCGCTGGTGATTTTACTCATAACAGCCCCGGTGACCCAGACTTCGAAGCACTCTCCAAATTAACGCCCCCTTTAAGTGAAGGTATACAGTAAAATCTCATTAGGTAACCTCTATGTGCTATAAAGAAAAGACAGACCATACCCGTAGAGCCCTAAAAGTATTTTAGTACATTTTCCCTACTGAATTGACCCTGAAATGAGATTGAATTCCAAGTAGAAAAGATTCCTGTGATTCCCCAAGGGTTTCGATGAGTGCTCCAATTCCAAATATTCAAAATGCTAGAAGTTATACGGCGCATTCTATCCTAGAAAGCTGTCCAACAAACAACTTACCTGCTCTTCGAAGGAAACAACCCTGGGCTGAATTTGGGCCAAAGCATAGTGGGCAATCTCCTTGTGAGCGTCGGGCTCTAACTGTCCTAACTCCTGCGCAAATATTTGCAGCAATTGCCGCGAAGCCACCAGCGGCACATCATCGGACACCACTGCAGCGTGTTCAGCAACAGAAATCCTTGCTTAATCCACATTCAACAAAAATGCAGAGATCGAACTGAAAATTATGGTCGAGGGTTAGCGAGTTGGGAATAGGGCTTACTGTGATCAATGAAAGCCTTCGCATTTTGGACATTGTTGCTGGAGAAAATGGATGCGAGTATAAGCTTGTACTGCTCTATCTTCTGCCTCTGATCAGTAATGGCGGCAGCGCTTTGTAGAGCGCCTTCTATTTCGCCGGCCATCGTCTTTGAATTTTCGTTGCTCACTCTGTTCGCAGATGGATTTTCCCTCAATCGTTCGTATCGTTTGTATGGTAAGAATGTCTCAGGGTGCCTCGGCTCTTCCAAAGGGAAAATACAAATGATGTTTTCAAAATCGATAGCTAGTTATAACTAATTTGTTTTTAAGAGATATTTGTTTTCAAGGCATTTTTATATTTATGTAAGGGATTTTTATAATATTTATTTTATGTAGGGGTGTTTGTCTTCGTCTAAACGTTCGACAAAATGATTATGTTTTTGTTATATTTGTCTAAAATTCGACGAGAAATTGTTAGATCTGTAGATTTGAGTGATTATTTTTGTATAATCCGAGAGCTCCAAAGGGTTTTTCAGTATGTTGAATCCATTTCTATATTCATAAATGAATTTTAAACAGTAAAAAATAGTGATTTCGTGCAAATTTATATCGTCGGATTCCGACGTAAGAAGTCATTTCGTGGAACAGTTAGACAAGGTTGCAGTTTTTGACCTGCCATCTCTTGGCTCAACTTAAATAGCGCACAACTATTTTTTAAGTGATGTCGTGACATGAGCCGCGGTTTTTGGCCATCTCTTGGCTCAACTTAAACAATCCAAAACTATTTTTTAAGTCATGTCGTGACATGAGGGGTTGGTGAATATGTTATTAAAGTAATTTGGGTTAGGTAAGAGGTCAAATTTTATTGGTTGTCACTATAACCCAAGAGTATATTCAATAATTTGCAAGTTAGATATATCAATAACTTGTGACTTAGCAAGAGTCAAGGCGTCCCAATGTGAGGGTGTCTACCATTTTAGCCTTATCACAATGGGTTTACAAGTCACTATGTGGGAATTGAACTTGAGTGGGGAGGATAACAATCATGTTACCCAACCACTAAAGCTAACCCATGTGACTTAAAAATTTGAAGGACATAGGGGTGGGCTTTGATCCACTTATGTGCGCATAGGTCACAAAATCATTTAATAGGGTGGGTGAACATGTTGCTTGTGAGAATTGAACTTTGATGAAGCAATAACAATATATTGTTGTTATCGTCTTAATAAATTTTATTTGACAAAATAGTCGTTTCACTTATTCCAAACGTTATCTTAATCATCTCATTTTAAAGACAAGTGAAGCGTAATGATTGGTATCACAATTTCATTCAAAACAATGTCCATAATTTAGGGCACCCTAGAAGTCACCACTATAATAAGGAGGAGGTGGACAATACTCAAGGAGCAAACCAATCAAGGAGGAGGTGACAATGCTCAAAGAGCAAACCATTAAACACAAGTACTTTTATTTCATAGTCCCATGGGATAGCACAGTTGGTAAGACGTGCGCACACTCTCTTGGTACAGGGAGAGGTCACGGGTTCGAGCCTTCTATCCCTGGGATCGTAGTTTAGCATCCCATATCATCCACGAAGTGGGGAAGTATCGAGTGAGTTTCCCACTCAGAATTTTCTGAAGAAAAAAAAAAGTACTTTTATTTCACTGAGTTTTTGTGGTAAGAGGGTACTTTTTGGTGAAAATCTCATAAGCCTTGAGCTTGACCCTAATTGCTTATTTGTGTTTATGAAAAGCAAAGAGGAGGTGGCAATGCTCAAAGAGCAAACCATTAAACACAAGTACTTTTATTTCATTGAGTTTTTGTGGTGAGAGGGTACTTTTTGGTGAAAATCTCATAAGCCTTGAGCTTGACCCTAATTGCTTATTTGTGTCTATGAAACACTTGAAACTAGGTAAGTAGACTAGTGTGTCACTATCTTCCTCATTGAACCACAACCTTGTCCATATGTTTTTTTAAACTTTTGCTACTTGGAAATTCGAGGGGTATATTGGCAAATTAAATCATATATTAAAAAATGTAAGTGCTTAAATGTTTATTAATTGATCACATACTTTTGTTAACGAGGCTTGGTTGGTTGGTAAAGTTGGGGTGGTGTTATTTCCCACCAAGGTTTAAATCCCCTCTAATACATGTTCATTGTTCATGGATCAATGCCCTATGGCAAACAGGGCATTGTGGTTGGGGCTAGTTGTAAGTAATGACTTAACTTTGATTAAATAAATATCCCACATTTGCAACACCTTAACCAAAGGATGACTTTTATAAAATTGAAATATATTTGCTTTATTGTAATATCCCTTGTTGTCACTTGCTTGTATTTACAGTAAACAACCATAAAAAATTACATGATTTCAAGGTGATTAAATAAATCAGTTTTTTCATTCTGAAATCATCTCTACATTCCCTTTAATTTGTTTGTGTTTTCTCAAGGATGTATGTAAGTCGATCAATGGACTTTTATAATTTAACCTTCCTAAATGAGTGGTTATTGGGAGAGTGTCCAAGTCGCCAAAATTATTATACTTAACAAAATTATAAACGAGTGAAAGGAGATAAACTCTGAAACCATGGTGAAATATGTTTTCCTAATAAATATAAGTTGTCCTTGATGTCAAAGGGCTAGACATTTAGTTCTACATGAGCATCCTATACCACTCAAGAAGCCTAGTCACCTTGTGGCACCAATATGACCTTGTTAGTTGGGCATAACCATCAACTGCTTATATCACCCATGCTACTCCTAACTGATATGTCATGACCAAACCCAAGCCAACCACTTTATACTTGTGGAATATCAAAGAGATCGTTTCACCATAGGTGAAGCTACTCCATTGTCGCCCAACCATAGACAATGATACACCATTATTTCCCTCGAGCCAGTTATACTCGAACGACCAACCACCCAATGCATGAGTGTGTCATCGTCCCTCTAAGCCAACATGTCATAATTCATGAAGATCATGTCCCTGCTTCGTTAGGCTTTCATATATCTTCGATGTACTTATCAACTTTGTTGTCTTGCCACAAACAACACACACAATCCATCATATTGCCAAGTTGTGACATCCTCCATCGATCCCTGCTATGCAACAAGGTGTTGATCCTACTACAATCTAGTACACTATCCTAATCGTCTCATAGTTGCCACCTGCACATTAGTCACCAAGACTACCAAAACATATGGACTCACCATGCAACTTGCCAAATATACCTAACAAACCCTCCATCATGCCACCTACCACTAGCACATCTACAAGATTACACACTCACTAAAAAATAACTATCAAGACATTTCAACATCTACATCATGTTACCGTTACCACCTTTGTAGTGAACCTACCACTACATTATTTATAAATAAATCAATAAATTAATAACATATACAAATTCCTCATTATTGATATTTGTTTTAAATCACATTTAAACCCTAAACTTTACCGATTCAAAATTAAATTTACGTTGATGCATTCACTCTTTATAAACAACCAACGACGATTATTATTAAATTTGAATACATCAAGATATAAATTTGGAAATGTCGTCATGGCACTTTGCTTATCAATAGATACGACACGTTGTATTTTAATTTCACTTAGTGTGGTATTTTAATTTGACTTAGAGTGTGGTATGTATGGATCATAAAATTGTTATTACATATACAAAGTGCAAGTTGACAAAATAGTATTGGGTATATGTTATGTTTCGTAATAATATAATAAGTTTGTAATAATACAATAATACTATTATTATTGTGTTAATGGACATAATGACAAAGAATAGTGTTTTTTATTAATATAATGGTTGATTGGGTGTCGTGTGTGTGAATGTGTATGTTTCTTTAGCTTTTTCCGTCCCTTTATGCCAAAAAGATAAAAAATAATTTTTTTTCTTATTGACAATACTTTACACTACCCCTTTCACATGTCTTCCTAAAAAATGCCTATTACTATGTCAAATACTCCTAAAAATTGTGCATCTTGGAATTGATTTTACAACTTAAATACCTCTTTATACAAAAAATTAATCCCACATTGGTTAAGAGATGTGGTTCACAAGAACATATAAGCTCCAATATAGCATGATCCTTATGTCAATGGGGGCAACCACGAGGGAGTGGTGCCTCCTCTTACTGACATAATGGTCGATTGGTTGTGGTGTCAATATGCTTGTTGCTCAGCCTTTCCCCTTTGCATGCTCATTACTAAGTCAAATATGCTTGCGCAATATGCACCTTGGAGTTGTTTCTACAACATAAATACCTCCCTATACAAAAAAAAATCCCATATTGGTTGAGACATGTGGCCCACAACAACATATGAGCTCTAATATACCATGACCCTTATGCCAATGGGAGTAGCCACGAGGGATTGGTGCGCCCTACTAACATATTGGTTGAGTTGTTGTGGTGTGACTGTGCTTGTTGCTCAGCCTTCCTCCTCCCTTTATGTAAAACTTAAAAAATTCTCTCAGTAGGAGTACAAATATTTGTATATTAATGCCCCATCTTACCCAACTACACATTCATAAGTGGTAAGTTACAACAATGCATGAGTCTCGTATTTATACAAATATCACTATGAGACCTATTCCAATCAAGGGTATGCTACAAGTCATTGCCTCATAAAATGTTTCATCCTCGAAGCATTAGTAAGATGAGTTGTCTTGATCTAAATTCTTCATTCTCCCAAGTAGCTTTGTCTTCTAGTAAGGTTTTCCACTTGAGAAGGTCTTTGTTGACATCTCTTGAACTAAGGACTTTGTTATGCCTTTTGAGAGACCTTATGATTTGAATGCTAGTCTTCACTTGTATTAGAGTATATAATTTTCCATAACATATCTTGAATTTGTTAAATTGTTGTTTTCTACTTTTTAGATTATCTTCTTTGTTTTTTGGTTATTTATATATTTTGCTTGAACATTTGAGATCCATTCACAGATGACCATTGGATTGAGTAATTGTGGTGTCTCCCCTTTGTTTCCTTGACAATTTGTTTGCAACTTGATTTTCATTTTCCTTCTTCTATAGGATCTCAAATGATAAATGAGAAATGATATTTTGTTTCCTCACAAATTTTTCCCGTCCTTTAAGACTCTTTTCTTCATCGATATATTTACCATTACATATAAATGTAAAAAATAGGCTTGGGGTTTTTCTTTAATAGTTTTGTTAGACACAACAATTTTGATGGATGGACACTCGATTACAATGCCTACTCCATCGATTAACATGACACGCGTTAATGAATTCAACTAGTAATCTAAGCCATAATACTTGTATATTGTTTCAACATTGAGAGTACGCATCAGTGTAAGTGCATAATGATCAATAGTAGTACACCTTTGCAATGTTTGTAAGATCTCTAGAACCACTCACTTATCTAGCCATTGTGCCAACTCGCCTAGACATTGCAATGCATTTACTCATACTGCAACAACTATAGCATTTATTCGTACTACATCAACTGCAGTTGTTAGCATCAACCAATGAACATGGGGCATCATTGATTGTTTCATAACCTAAAAATTGAGTTGTTTGGATTGGGATATTGTCCACGGTAAAACTTCTTGTAGTCACATCATCATAAGCCTGAACTAACAAAGGAAGAACATGTGATATCGAATGCTTTTAATTGGCCTTGTTGATAACAAGACTGACATGTTTAACCAAGTTGAACAATGTTTTACCTTATGCAATAAACAACACATGAACCAAAGTTGGTAGTGTTGAAAGTACAAATCATTCTTGTCCTGAGATTCCTCTATAATAAGGACCAATGGTAGAAACATTGGTTCACGACTCTATGTTATGAAGTTTTGCACATAGTGGTGGCAATGCTTTGTATCGTAGAACATGAGCATCAAAGTCTTTGCACATCCTTGATAAAGCTTTCAAAAAATTGGACTTTTGCATGTTATCTCCCTCAAGCATATGATTGAGGAAGCAGAGAGCACATAATCTTGTATCATCCTAAAAAAATCTCTTTGCACCAGACAACGTTTTCACCGTGTCTTCTTTGCCCAGACAACCATCGTTGTTGGCATTGATAATGTGATTACTTACCCTGCTTCAATCATCTAGCACTAACACCTTGAGAATTCCACCCTCATATGCTCCAAATAACATGTTAAGCTTTGGAACTTGACACCAAGTTGCTACACTTCCACATAAATCAAATGGACCCATTAAATTGTTGTCTAAATATCTCTCTCATCTAGTGGGAATTGGAGTATTTCTAGGAACGACTACTACATGCATGGCAACATTGTCATAATCTATTCTAAGACTTAAAGGCATGACATCAAGAAGGATTAAGCGTGTTGATGTTTTGTAGCTTCGAGGAGTTATTCTCACATTGGCCTTGGTGTCGAGCATGTGGGAATCTTTGCTGGCACTCGCATTTTTATTTTTATTTTGTGGAAACCCACTTTGTATGGATTTGGGGCTTGGAACTGTCATTGTTTCATCTTCGCACCACTTAGAGGAATAAACTATTCTAATTTAATGTTGAGTTTAGAAGGGGATACTAAACTCACTCATTTGACTCTTCTAAAAGGAAAGGCACCACACATCTCATTGTGACATTTTTCACCTTGTCATTATGGTGTTGGCATGAGTGAGTGAGCACTCTTACCAAGGAGATTGGGGAGGCAATTTCAGTAAAGCAAATTCTTCACTTTGACAAATCTAGCGTATGGTTTTCTTCTTTTTGTTCTGATTTTTCTATCAAGAGAGAGAGGTTACACATGTGAGCTCACACGTGTGAGAGGAGGAAGAAAATAGGATGCATGTGTCAGTCGTACAATCCATACGACACATGTGGACCATACAGTGGTAGGAACAACCACTAGTGCAGACTGTGCGACACATTTATTACAGGCCATACTACACGTGTGGGTCCGTACAACAGTCGCGGGTCATCTGTACATTCACATGTGTGAGGAGGGTGACACAGGGGGTCGTACAAGTGACATCAACAAGGTTGTATAGAAGATTTGTAAGTTGGAAGGTTTTTTCCAGAATTTGCTGAAGTTGTAAATTTCATGTGAGGACTGCTTTTGTCCTCGGAATTTATCAATCTAAAATTTTTACTGAACATAAATTTGTGTCTCTTGAGCATGGATGTTTTCTCTCTGATATTTGTGCTTCCATTGTAGTTTTATGTCATAATTTGAGTGTAAAATTATTCAATGATAACAACTCTAGTTTATTGTTTGAGGTCACTTCGAAGTAATTTTTCGATCTAAAATTGAATGCATTAAATGCTTAAAATTTGACATTGTATCATAGCATAGGCTCTAGAGAAAGAGGGAGTCATCTCTTGAGACACAAGTTGTTGTAGATTTGTTGTTGCATTTTTTTTGTTGCTGCAAATTTGTGGTCTTGACTGGACACAATGGTGGGCACTCTTAGAGTTGAGGACAGGTTGGAGGGGGCCACAAATTTACGGGCCTGGAAGGCTATGATTATTTTTCTCTTGGAAGAGAATGATCTCAAAGAGTACTTTGAGATGGTGATTCTAGATCCTAAGGATCTGTGGTAATTAGCAGCTTGGAAGAAGAGGGAAGTGAAGGCCAAGCGGGTATTGCTGGATTTTGTGAAGGATCACTTGATTCCTCATATTTTCCAAAAGAAGAAAACCAAGTATATGTATGATGCTTTAGTGGGCTTGTACCAAAGCAAGAATGTAAATTGGAAGTTAATTTTGAGGCATAAGCTCTGATCAGTCGAGATGTCCAATTCATATACAATTACTAGCTACCTCATGAGAATCACTCAAATTCGTGATCAACTTGTAGCCATTGGTAGGTAGTTGATGACACGGTGGAAGCTTGAAACTAGATATATATGAAATATATATTTAATATTTTATAAAATTATTATTCGTTGTCTTATTCAATGTACAACARCGTATATAAATACACATAAATTAGTAGAGTCGCGTCTTTTTTTCTAAAAAGATGTGACTTTACAATAAAAGTATAATTATTACATTAGTGATTTAATTAGTAATTAATTAACATTKTAATATACATAAGGTATATTACAAGTCATGCCTCCTAAAAAAATAAGCTTCGTCCTTGAAGCATAGGTACAAACAAATCATTTGAATCTTCTCCCAATCTAACTAGTGATGTTTCTTCACTAATTACAAAGTTTTTTTTTAAATATATTCGCAATTGTTTCCAATCCATTAGGTATTCTACAAAATGGCATGCACATCCTTGAAAGGTCATCTTTCCTATATTCCCCAATTAGTGCAGGGTGGCTTGAATGCTCATTTTCAAGAAGTCGATTCCGAAAACAAGAAAGTAGCTCATTTTGCACAATCTCCAATAGCTTTTGTTGGTTGATCAAGTGCAAATAATGGGGAATTTTGTCCTCAATTTTCAAACTTTCTTCCACCTTCAACAAATAATCTGTACACGAATCCCCTAAAATCCATGAAGCAATTTTTTGACAATAGTAAGCTCCAACCCCTTCAAAAATAGTTGTTTCAAAACCCAAGATGACACAAGGCCTACAATTATCCTAACAAATGGCCAAAACTTTTATCACTAGAGCTCCATCAATTTTTTCTCCCTCGCACTCTCGACAAATAAGATTCATGAGGGTGTTCTTCATGTTCATTTGCATTTCATGATTGTAGAGCATGTCATGAAAAACATTGAATCCAATTTTAGGGAGTGTAGGAAGGGCGTGCATTGGAATGAAGTAGCTCTGCAATGGGTAAAACATCTATGATGTCCATCGTGCCATCACTTCGTAAATTTCACATCTTCTAACAAGTTCTCTCAACAACAACTCATTACATTAAACATCCCTTGAAGATGGTAAGACCACTAAAGCGATGTACCCTTTAAATGAATCCCTACATTTATCATATAGTTATGCATTGTGCTTATGTATGTTGAAAATAACAACATAAACCATATTGTACTCATAATTTGTCAACACATCGTATATGGCTCTGTCTTCTAACTTCAGAATACCATTGTAAACTATACACCATTCTTCTTCCATATTTCTCCAAACGATATTAGTTATTTGCGAACTGCACCAAATTGACAGTTTAAACCATCGTAATATTTCTCTCCTTTCTATCTCATAAAAAGAAACTTAGTGAGATGTGTTTAACATGTGAGACTCCTTGATGCCCATAGTAACTACATCATCGTTAAATTGTATCCATTTATCTTAGTCGTATTTGGATCCTAATACAAAGGTGCTAGTATGGCCTACAACTAGGATTGATGGATCAATTTCAATAGGGACTTGGAAGTCAGCCATTGCAACGAGTCTGTATTTATAATCGTCACATGTCATATTTGGGATTTTGGATGCAAATTTACTAGTATAAAGGTATTTTTCGCTTTCTAGAAATTCTCTAATTGTCAAATAAGTCACTTGCTTGCATATCTCCTTTAAGTCCAAACCAATATACCCTTCACATAAGCCTGCAATGAAATTATTCTCAATATTGCACTCAATGTTTTCACCTTTCAAAATGGATTCCAAAATTTTAGCTCTCTCAATACAACTAGGCATCCCGACTTCAAATATCCTAGGAAGGCAATGCAATATCGCTCCGTCCAGCTCTTCGAGCCTATTGGTTGTAGCAAGAACTATAAACCTAGCGACATAATCTATTGTAAATCCATCCTGCAAAGACATGAACACTATCTTGATATTTATAACGATGTCATGTTCATTAGAATGTCTTTTCCCTAAAAATCTATCAATCTCATCAAGAAATATAATAGCATGTTGAAGCTTGTGTGTGAGTGTGAACATAACAGTCACAAGTTTCTCAGAATCACCAAACCATTTTCTTATAAGATTGGATGTCCTTACATTGATAAAGACAACTCTGGATTCTTTTGCGATTTCCCTTGCAAGCAATGTTTTTCTTGTTCCAAGCAGGCGACACAACAAGATTCCTTTGGATGGACCGAGGAGCTTGGAATGTCCAAATAGATCGAGCCTCTGTAATGGAAGGATAACCAGGTCATGAAGTTCCTTTTTAATACTTTCCAACCCTCCTATTGAGTCAAAAGTGGTATCAATACCTTAAGGGTTTACAAGATCAGAGGCTATCACTTTCTCGTAAGAGTTTGTGTCTATCTAGGGCCAACCAAGTCGTTTTGTGATTTCCTTCACCTTTCTCTTTCTCACCCCTTCATCTGATGCTTTGGTAGGATCGATCTTGTTGAGAAATGTACTGAAAATAAGGTCCGCTACTACAACGTTGTGATGTATCAGCTACTACTACCTCTTCTAATCCAATTGCTTGTACCTCATGTCCAGAGCATTGAAATTTTCTAGTGTGGTTGTGAGGTCCGTTTTAACACAGACCAAATCGAATGGTACTCCACCATATGGCTCCCCTTGTTCACCATTGTAAGCATAAACTTCACAAACAAAGCCACCATCGTCAATATCAAAACCGCTCTTGTTGTAACTCAGATCTTTTCCAACCGGGGTTTCATAATCTTTCTGATCAAAACCAGGGTATTGAAAGGAGTCATTGTTCTCATACTCACCCACATTGCGGTTGTCTTCATCTTTGTTGTTTTCATCTTCATCCACACTATGACTACAATTGTTACTATAATCATTAGTATTACCATCGATGTTGCGTAGTAAGGAGGATGAAGGAATTAACTTAGTGATGTCGGGGTCCGTCTTGGTGACGGAGGGATTCTTTTGGTTTTTTTCTTGAAGCGAGATTTGGTTTTGGTGGAAACCCCTATCCTTTAAGTACACCAAGAATGCATTCTCTATTTGTTCTTCTATTATTTCGTTCACAGAATTCTTCATTTCTTCAAGAGTGTTGCTCATATTTTCCATAATGGTTTTAATTTCCATGTTCTTAAGAATGATATTTTCCATCTTGAACGCATGTGCTTTTGGCTTTCACCAAACTTTCACTCTGATACCAATTGGAAGCTTGTAACTATATATATATATATATATCTGTTCTAAGGATTTTGCGACCATTGTTTTGATCAGAAAGTTCTTTCGGATTCATGGCATAGGTTTTTTTTTATTTTCGACGTTTCGGACCAAACTAGTGTGGTCCATCATCAAGAAAACGTTTGTGAGAAATGAAGGAAAAAGGATATAACAGGTGTATAAATACTTGAAAAGCTGTTATAAGGAGTCGACTTATTAAAAATGAAATAAAAATTTATAAAACTCAAGAAACTATATTTGTTTGTTTAATAATTATTTATTTGTTTGTTTAATAATTATTTATTTGTTAGTTTATTAATTTTTTATTTAATAAGAGCTTACTGGAATTTTTTTTTATAAATTAATATCTAGAATTATTAATATTGGCTAGGGTAGGGATCCAATTTTGACTAATTTTCCATCCATCATCTTTGTTTAGATTGTTAGGTTGTTTTTCAATTTCGATTGCTTCTCTGAATTTTCTATTGTGATAGT
>JZKD02S2405797.1:0-16394 GCA_000966675.3 Picea glauca | reverse complement strand
AAAGGCATGATTAAGCCCCCAAAATAAATCTCCTCGAAAATACATTTCCAACGAGCTATCAGAAGCCTAAAAAGGATATCGTATGCAAAAGTTATGACCTGAAGTTGATGTACTCACTTACCCAAATGAGGCCCACATGAATTTTGGCACTTCATCTCTTAGGGTTAGTTTTTTGGATGTCTATGGTTTTTGGCATTCTTGTTTATTGTAAAAATGCCTTCAGAACCTCGTTGTAACCATCTTTTTGCGAATGCGAGTAGTTGATGCAGGAGCATCACTCCAAGCAAGCTACGAGCCAGCCAACCAACACATCAAAATGCGTGTTCAATGGAGAGGAGAGGCACAACCCTCTCACTTTCCAATTTTGAATTTTGAAAATTTATTTAATGATTCTAAGGCTGAGATCTAGATCGGATTCGGATTAGATGACCCATTCAATGTAATTCATTGTAATTAATGAGAGTTGGTGAGGATGGAGGGAAGTGCTTGAGGAGCCCCCTTTTGTAAAAAGATCTTATTTTGTTTTCAAGAAGGGAGGGATAGTTAGAATCCTGAGAGGCAGAGAGGTAGAGAAGGATAGGGAGATCGAAGAGGAGAGCCGAGACTTTGTTGTAGTCCGTGCTCACATTGTAAAAAGGCATCTCATGTTAATACAAACAGAGCAGTTTTTCCTTCATGTTGTTGTTCATGTGTTTGTGAGTTCATGAATGAATGTCTTTATGTGTGTATGATATGTTGTAGATGTATGTCAAAGGTGCATTTGTAGGGATAGATAGATTTCCTATCTGTGAGTTCTTGGTTTCAGGTTTGGGTTCTTTGTGGCTTCATGCAAGAGAGTGCATGACAGAACACTGTGGGTTCTGTAAGCCAGTGCAAGGAGTGCACTTCTAAATTCTGCAGAATCTCAGACAGAGATGTGCCAGGAGGGAGCACCAGCTGAAGTCATTAACTCAAGGAAGAATCCTCAGGGATGTTGAACACCCTGAAGGAATAACTGTGCAGAGGAGAGCACAGAGAGGGAAGAAGAAGAATTGTTGAGAATTCTATAAAGACTCTGCCATGAGGGAATTGAGCAGATGCCTATGATGCATTAAGGAAGGAACTCTATTTCAAGCTTAGAGAGAGAGAAGATAGAATCACTGAGGGTCCTGGAGAAATTTTCTAGGTGGGAATTGAGTTGGTGCAAGGGTGCACAGAAGGAACTCTTTCTAGTTCAGAGAGAAGAGAAATGTCAAGGAGAGACACTTACAGAGTTATTGAATACTCTGTTAAGCTCAACAAGGAGGGCCTGAGCAGAAGGTCATTGGGAGCACACCAGATTTCCCTTTGAGGACACAGAAGGGTGAGTCCCCTAGAGGCTCGAGTAAATAAATCTCAGAAGAGATAACACAATTGTGCGTAAGGATCTTGCAAGGAGTGCAGAGGTCAAGAAACCTTTTTAGGTTTCAAAGTGAACAAAGCTCAGGAGGAAAAATGTTCCAAGAACTCAGGAAGGAGCCAAGGCTACAGGCTTCACAACAGAGACAAATACCGAGGCCTTTTGGAGGAATAAATCTTCCAAGGGAAAGGAAGAAGGCCATGCTCAGGGTAGAGCACAACTACCATTATATTAGCTGGAGAGACAAGATCTAGACCGTCGAGTTTCACATCCAAGCAATAGGAGGAGAAAGCACAAGGAGAGAAAAAGGTATGGACTGTCAGATCTAGTGCTAGGGACTGATAACCATTGGATCCGAAGGAAGGCGTGTAGAGTTTAACCTCTAGGAGGTCGCTCAGAAGAAGAGCCGAAATGGACGATGGAAACACTTCATGGAGAAGTGTCGAAATCCCGTGAGCCATCGGATCCTAAACAAACTCATATTTCGAGAATTTGGGGATTGGCATGACAAGAGATTTTGGAGTCACTGCATCGCAAACTTTTGTTTCAAAAAATACCAAAAATATCAGTAGTCATTGATTCCCCTTTGGAGCAGGGTTCGACATTTCGGTGTCTAGGAGATCGAAGGACCAAGAACCGTCTGCATCTGGAATCAAAAAATCACTGTTCATGAAATCCCAGTAAGGTCTAAGCCATTTTGGGAATTCATGGATTCAAACACTGGGAGATCGAGAGGGAAGAATCATCGAAAATCATGAAAGAAGAATTCACAAAAGGACCGGGACCATCCATCAAGGAGGACATGTGGCGAGTGGTCAAGGTTTTGGGGAAATCTCTGAAAGATGTGGGCAGTCAAGGTAGGAGCCAAATCCCGTTAATCCCTTTTGGCATTTATGGACTTGGATGTTAGAGAGACCAGGAATCTGGAGACATGGAGTCTCGTCTTGCGATATCAAAAAATCATGAAAGCATTTGGAGAATTTGCATGAGCTAGAGTCGGTGAACCCATTTTGACATTTTGGCATTTCAGGGATCAGGAAGTAGAGGAGGCAGTGCTTTGGGCCGCTTTATTTCAAACTCCTGGTTACTGAAATCTTGATACAACCAGAACCGTTGGGTCGAGAGAGAACTCAATTTCGGGTTCGGTGAGAAGGAGGTAAAGACTCATGCCTGGTGTACATTGTGCAAGTGGAGTTTTCGTGAAGGAACTGTGGATCAAATTCGTGGGGTTCTAGTGAGGGCCCAAAAGAACTAATTTGGTTCTGCAGATTCAAGGAAGATTGATCCTGTGTGGATCTCGGCCCGAGGGTTGGGGGTCTGCGTCAGTGTGGTATCAGAGTAGGATTTTGCCCGTATATTTAAGGCAAAAGAGGAAGAGAGATGAAGAAGAACCTATAGGAGACAAGTAAAAGGTGATGATTGTTGCAAGGTGCAGAATAGTCAATAGATATTTAGGAGGACTGTAGGAGATGCTGGAAGCACTCACGATTGTAGAGTAACAACAACAAGTTTTCCAAGAGTCTAGACAGGAACAGGAAGATGGCTATTGAAGTCCATGGGCATGGTCGCAGGGAAGATCGCAAGCAAAAGAGAAATCTAGGGATGGATGAAGATCTCATTGAGATAAGGGAAAGGATGGAGGAACTTGCATTGCTGGTGCAATAGAACACAAAGGCACATTGGGTGTATGAATAGCCTCTGAGGAGGAAAGAAAAGTGGTCAGTTAAAAAATTGTTGGCCAGAAGATAGCAAAGGTTATTGAGGAGGTGGATGAGGTATGTGAAAAGCCTCAGGCCCACAGAAGAGATGGTTCATGTATGTGAACCAGAAGTTGGGAAAAATATCAGTGATGATGAAGAGGAGATATCGAGCAGAGATCACATAGACTACCAAGTGGGCAGAGATGGACTTTCAAATTTCTAGGTGGGCAATAGAAAGAGATCAAGTGAAGGTCTCGTATACTGTCAAGAGGGTGGTGTTGAAAGTTCAAATTGCTAGGAGGGCACTGAGATGGGATCAACAGACCTCATAGACTGCCAGGTGGGCAACAGAAAACTCCCAAATTGCCAAGTGCGCAGGGGAAAAGAAGTGAGACTGTCTAAAAGTCTCAGGGACTTAAGAGTGAGTTCAGGTCAACAAGAAGTGTTGAGAAGTGAAGATTCATGTGGTTTTGTATACCATGTGAATGAAGATGGTGACAAGTTAAAAATTTGCCCCATCTAGAAGGAATATCAGAAGAGCATTCTAATGATTGGAGGGATAAAGGTATTCCTGCCATATAGCCCAGTTGAGGCCAGTGTGTGTGTTGCCAATGTAGGAACAGTAGAAGGACAACCATTTGTGACTATCAAAGAGATGGAGCAGATGTCAGAAGCTGACCAAGGAAAAGAAGGGGAGCATGCAGTTAAGATGCTCACTTCATGGGAGAAGGAGTTAGAAATGTTAGAGGATTGGCTGAACAATCCAGAACCAGTAGATGACTACCATGAGCAGACAGTCATGCAAATGTTAGCAGAGGAGCATTCCAAGGAATCGCTCAAAAATTTCAGCTAGGGAGTTGAACAGTTGATGATGACTGCAATGTCGAGGCATGAAGCAGAAGATGAAGGAGAATTCTAGTTTGAGGAGCAGCTAGAGGAAGCTGGAATTCAACCAGCACAAGGAGAAATGGAAGAAGAAAGTCTATCAGAGAAGGTGACTGAACAACATGTCAGTCAAGATGATAAGACTGTTGAAATTTGCAGCAGAGTGGCAAGCTGATACCACCAAGGAAGAAGATGGCATGGGAGATCTAGTTGATCTACCCATTTGCAGGAAACAAGTGCAGTGGAGTAGGCTGCAAAATAAGAACTAGCCATGGGAGCAGTTGAACGAGGAGATTAAGGAGATTAGAAGGATGATGTCGAGGTCAGTAGCAGAAACTACTAGTGAGGAGGAGCTGAGCAGAGGAGAACCTGCCATAGCAGCAACAACAACAATGAAGCAGTGGAGCAGATGGATAGCTCCAGAGAATTGTTTGGGATCGAGGTGGATTTTGACAACCATGATGGGAAGCTCATGAGTAGGAGCTCATGAATTTTTCACAGCAGAGGAGTGTGATGCAGGAGCATCGCTCCAATCCAGCTACGTGCCAGCCAACAAACACATCAAAGTGTGTGTTCAATGGATAGGAGAGGCGCAACCCTCTCACTTTCCAATTTTGAATTTTGAAAATGTATTTAATGATTGTATGGTTGAGATATAGATCCAATTCAAAGCGCTCGAGGAGACCCCTTTTGTTAAAAGATATTTTTTTGTTTTCAATAAGAGAGTTAGGAAGTAGAGAGGGATAGTTAGAAGCCTCAGAGGCAGAGAGGTAGAGAAGGATAGGGAGATAGGAAAGGAGAGCCGAGACTCTGTTGCAGTCCGAGCTCACATTGTAAAAAGGCATCTCATGTTAATACAAACAGAGAATTTTTTCCTACATTTTGTTGTTCATGTGTTTGTGAGTTCATGAGTGAATGTCTTTATGTGTGTATGATATGTTGTAGATGTATGTCAGAGGTGCATTTGCAGGGATAGATAGATTTCCTATATAAGGGTTCTTGGTTTCAGGTTTGGGTTCTTTGTGGCTTCATGCAAGAGAGTGCATGACAGAACACTGTAGGTTCTGTAAGCTAGTGCAAGGAGTGCATTTCTGAATTCTGTAGAATATTAGACAGAGACATTCCAGGAGGGAGCACCAATTGAATTCATTAACTCAAGGAAGAATCCTCAGGGATGATTAACACCCTGAAGGAAGAACTATGAAAAGGAGAGCACAGAGAGGGAAGAAGCAGAATTGCTAAGAATTCTGTAAAGAATATTACAGGAGGGCATTGAGCAGATGCCTAGGAAGCATTGAGGAAGGAACTCTATTTCAAGTTCAGAGAGAGAGAAGACAGAATCACTGAGGGTTCTGGAGAAATATTCCAGGTGGGCATTGAGTTGGTGCAAGGGTGCACAGAAGGAACTCTTTCGAGTTCAGAGATAAGAGAAGTGTCAAGAAGAGAAGCTTACAGAGTTACTGAATACTCTGTTAAGCTCAGCAAGGAGGTCCTGAGCAGAAGGTCGTTAGGAGGACACCAGATTTCCCTTTGAGGAAACAGAAAGATGATACCCCTAAAGGCTCGGGTAAATAAAGCTCAGAAGAGATAACACAATTGCGTGTAAGGATCCTGCAAGGAGTGCAGAGGTTGAGAAACCTTTTTAGGTTTCAAAGTGAACAAAACTTAGGAGGAACAACGTTCCAAGAACACAGGAGGGAGCCAAGGATATAGGCTTCGTAGCAGAGACAAAGATCGAGGCCTTTTGGAGCAAGAAATACTCCAAGGGAAAGGAAGAAGGCCATGCTCAGGGTAGAGCACAACTGTCGTTAGATCAGCTGGAGAGACAACATCTGGACCGTTGATTTTCACATCGAGACAACAGGAGGAGAAAGCATAAGGAGAGAAATAGGTCTGGACCATCAGATGTAGTGTGAGGGACCGATAGTTGTCATATCTAGAGGAAGGCGTACAAAGTTTAACCTATGGGAGGTCACTCAGAAGAAGAGTTGAAATAGACGGTGGGAACGCTTCGTGGAGAAGTTTCGAAATCCCGTGAGTCATCGGATCCTGAACAAACTCATATTTTGGGAATTCGGGGATTGGTGGGAGAAGAGATTTTGGAGTCATTGCATCGTGAACCTCCGGTTCATGAAATCCCAAAAATATCAGGATTCATTGATTCCCCTTTGGGGTGGGGTTCAACATTTCGAGGTTCAGGAGATCAAAGGATGAAGAACCGTCTGCAGCTAGAATTACGAAATCGCAGTTCGCGAAATCTCGGTAAGGTCTGAGCCATTTCGGGAAATTCTAGCGAGTTTTTCAGTCTCTATATTTACAGTCTCTGTAAATTTATTTCATTAATATAAGTCATGTATTACTATATATATGTGTTTATGGTTGCATCTCTGATACATTTATGTTATCTTATTAAATATCTGCAATATCTCTATGCATTTTTTTATTATATCTCCACTCGCATTTCGTGCCGAAAATAATCTGGATCAATGGTATCAGAGTAGGTTGCTCTTGATCATTTTTCAGTGCATGTCCCTGACGAGGTCTGAGTATAGAAAGTTGGGTCTCGAGCTTGTCTCTCTTGAAGACAATCTCTCTCGCACACCCAAGAAACCCTCAATGGTGGAAGAAAATAAAAATGATGGAGCAGATGATCCTATCAATTCGTTGCTTGAACAAGCTCTCACATGAAACAGGGACGAAATGATGGAGAATTTTTCCACATCCTTCAATGTCTGTCGATAACAGTAGGCACATCTTCATCAAGAAGCCACTTTGGAGGCACCTTTCCTTTCAAGGTACAAGTTAATTTTGATATTCCTGTATTTGAAGGACAGATAGATATAGAAACCCTAGAAAAATAGTTAACTCTGCTAGAAGGTTGTTTCTCTGTTCAAAAAATTTCTGACAAAGAAAATATCACCTTCGCACTCCATAAAGTTCTCCATCATGTCAAAAATTGGTGGAAAACTTACTGGGAGAAAATTTCCACAGAGGATTCTGGAATATATGGGGCCGATCCCACTTGGGATTTTTTTGTGGATGCAGTAAAGGAACAATATTACCCTTTTGGCAACTATGAAGACAAGTACATGAGATGGACAACACTGTTGCAAGAGAGGGGCCAAGAAGTTCCAGATTTCACCAATACCTTCCATACCTTCTGCACCATGCTAGGTATTAGAGACTCCAAGTGACATTTGGTTCTGAAATACTATCGAGGTCTACACAGATACATCCTAACTTAAATGGATTTTCTGGACATCTCATCACTTAGTGTTGCTTATTGATATGCTGTTAAAATCGAGCAGAAATTTAAGCACCAAAACAAACGGGAGTTCGGGTCTGTAAATCTGCAACAACAAAAGTATGGAAAAGACAACCCTAACAAACAGTCTCCCGAAAACCAGTCCAATACATGGGTAGAGAAGGGCCACAGAAAGACAAAGAAGAAAACCGAAAAATAGTGTGAGTTCCACAAAAGCCCCTGGCACAACACCGATGAATGTAGCTCAAAACAGTCATTGGTGGTCGAGATCAAAGACAAAGACCCGTCTCCTGATTCAAAATCTGATTCTGAAAATAATGGTAAAGGACAGATCATTGACAGAGACCCCACTACTATTGTCACAACCGCAACAATTCAACTAGGAGAACCAACAAATCCTGAAGAGGGGGAGCGCCCTTTTCAGTCACATATGTGGGTGAATGGGATCTAACTACATTTTATTGTTCATAGAGGAAGCCACAAGAACCTCATCTTAGCAGACATCGTCAAACATTTGGGATTGTCGACAACACCACACCCACATCCATACAACATCTGGTGGATTTTCCAAGGATGATATCTCTGTGTCAACCAACAATGTCGATTGTCATAAAGAATCCAACCCTTCAAGGATGAGGTATTATGGGATGTTTCCCCACTGGATGTCTGTGATTTTCTCTTGGGCCAACTATATATGTGGAAGCACCATGTTGTTTATGAGTCTCAACCCCGCAGTGTCATTGCTTCTCTGGGGGGTCATTTCTATAGAATACCAAAGGTAGTTCCAACTATTGTTCCACATAAAATGTGTCACAAGGTAGTATCTCATACTACAAAATTTAGCTTCTTCACAATCTGTTCAAAAGGAGAATAGAAGGACACTGCAACCACTACAACCTCACCCCAAGCACCTTCTATCAAACAGAAGCAAGCTGAAAAGGTTGCAGCAAAGTGAAAATATTCCTTATGCACATTTTCCTCTCATGTAGCCTGACTTGTTGAATAGCCTCAGCCTCAACAAGTTTGTGACAAACTACCGCAAACTGAGCAGCGCGACGCCTCCAGCAAGGCAAGCAGCTCAGTAAGATGAAGATTCAACAAACACTTTTCCCTCTCCCCCAAGAACTCAACACAATGAAGTCCATTTCTTCCTAAGGAGGGAGGATTGATCCAGGTGGATATTGATGGCCACCCACCTTTTTCGACTGGCTCAAAACATTTTTCTGACAATTTTGGCAATTTACTATTTTTAGCAGTTTTTAACTTACAGCGCCATTTTCAGGGCCCAAATGAAGGTTTTTCGAGATTGTGGTTCTCAATGATATCAAAATGAATTATTGAGCCCCCAAAATTAATCTCCTCGACAATACATTTCCAACGATCTATCACATGCCTAAAACGGAGATTGTATGCAAAAGTTACAACCCTGGGAAGTTGATGTACTCACTTACCCAAATGGGGCCCACATGACTTTTGGTGCTTCATCTCCTAGGGTTAGGTTTTTGGATGTCTAGGGTTTTTTTCATTCCTGTTTATCGTAAAATGCCTTTAGATCCTCATTTTAACCATCTTCTTGCGAATGCGAGTAGCCGTCACATCTCTTCTCAGAGATAAGTTGCCACCATTCTAGCAAGTCTTTCACTCTATATTTTTACAGTATCTGTACATTTCTTTCAATAATAGAAATCATGTATTACTGTATATATATGTTTATGGTTGCATCTATGATACATTTATGTTATATTATTGAATATCTGTGATATCTCTGTGCATTTATTTATTATATCTCCACTCGCATTTCATGTCGAAAATAATTCAGATCAGTGGTATCTGAGCAGGCTGCTCTTGATCATTTTTCAGTGCATGTCCTCGATGAGGTCTGAGTATAGAAAATTGGGTCTCGAGCTTGTCTCTCTTGAATAAAATCTCTCTCGCACACCCAAGAAACCCTCAATGGTGGAAGAGAAGAAAAACGACGGAGCAAACGATCCTATCAATCTGTTTCTTGAGCAAGCTTTTACATGATAGAGGTAGGAACTGATGGAGAATTTTTCCCACATCCTTTAATGACTGCCGATAACAGAAGGCGCATATTCATCAAGCAGTCACTTTGGAGGCACCTCACCTTTCAAGGTACAAGTTAATTTTGATATTCCTATATTTGAAAGACAGATAGATGCAAAATCCCTAAAAGGTTATTTCTCTGTTCACAATTTTTCTGAAAAATAAAATATCACCTTCGCACTCCTTAAATATCACCCTCATGTCAAACATTGGTGGGAAACTTACTGGGAGGAACTTTCCATAGAAGAGTCTGGAATTTTTTGTGGATGCGGTAAAGGAACAGTATTACCTTGTTGGAAACTATGAGGACTAGTAAATGAGATGGACCACACTATGGAAAGAGAGGGGACAAGCAGTTCTGGTGTTCACCAATACCTTCCATACCTTGCGCACCAAGCTGAGTATCAAAGAATCCAAGTAAAATTTGGTTCTAAAATACCGTGGGGATCTACATAGATACATCCAAACTAAAATGGATTTCCTGGACATCTCATCACTCAGTGCTACTTATTGATATGCTATCAAAATCGAACAGAAATTTAAGAACCAAAGAAAACAGGAGTTTGGGTCTACAAATCCGCAACAACAAAAGTATGGAAAAGACAACCCTAACAAACAGTCTCTTGAAAACCAGTCCAAGACACAGGAAAAGAAAGGTCACAGGAAGACAAAGAAGGACACCAAAAAATGGTGTGAGTTCCACAAAATCCCTTGGCACAACACCGATATATGTCGCTCAAAACAGTCATTGGTGGCTGAGATCAAAGACAAAGATTCGTCCCCTGATTTAGAATCTGATTCTGAAAATAATGGTAAAGGACATATCATTGACACAGACCCCACTGCTATTGTCCCGACCACAACAATTCAACCAGAAGAGCCAATAGATCCTGAAGAGGGGGAGTGCCTTTTTCATTCACATATGTGGGTGAAGGGGACCCCGCTACATTTTATTGTTGATACCGGAAACCAGAAGAACCTCATCCCAGCAGAGGTCGTCAAACATTTGGGATTGTTGACAACACCACACCCACAGCCATACAACATTGGGTGACTTTGCTAAGGACAAGATCTCTGTGTCAACCAACAATGTCGATTTTCATACAAAATCCAGCCCTTCAAGGATGAGGTATTATGTGATGTTGCCCCACTAGATATCTGTGATGTTATTTTGGGCGAACCATATATGTGGAAGCACCATGTTGTTTATGAGTCTCGACCCTGCAGTGTCATTGTTTCTATGGGGGGTCATCTCTACATAATAACAGAGGTAGTTCCACCTAAACAGTGCTGCAAGGTAGTATCTCATACTACAAAATTTAGCTTCTTCACAATCTATTCAAAAGGAGAACAGAAGGACACTGCAACCACTACAGCCTTGCCCCAAGCACCTTCTATCAAATAGAAGCAAGTCAACAAGGTTGCAACAAAGTGAAAATATTCCTTATGCACATCGTCCTCTCATGTAGCCTGACTTGTTGAGTGGCCTCAACCTCAACAGTTTCGTGACAAACATCCACTAACTGAGCAACACGACATCTCCAACAAGGCAAGCAACTCACCAAGATGTAGATTCAGCAAACGCTTTTCCCTCTCCCCCAGGAACTCAATGCAATGGATACCATTGCTTCCTAAGGAGGGAGGATTGATCCAGGTGGATATCGGTGGCCACCCACCTTTTCCAACTAGCTCAAAATAGTTTTCTAGCAATTTTGGCAATTTACTATTTTTAGCAGTTTTTAACTTCCAGGGCCATTTTGAGGGCCCAAATGAAGGTTTTTTGAGATCGAGGTTCTCATTGATAGTCAAAGGAATGACTGATCCCCCAAAATGAATCTCCTCAAAAATACATTCCAACGACCTATCACACACCTAAAACGAAGATCGTATGCAAAAGTTACGACCCCGGGAAGTTGATGTACTCACTTACTCAAACGGGGCCCACATGACTTTTGGCACTTCATCTCCTAGGGTTAGGTTTTTGGATGTCTACAGTTTTTTTCATTCCTATTTATTGTAAAATGCCTTTAGAGCCTCATTGTAACCATCTTCTTTCAAATGCGAGTAGCCATCACATCTCTTCTCAGAGATAGGTTGTCTCTGTAAATTTCTTTCATTAATAGAAATCATGTATTACTATATATATATGGTTATGGTTGCATCTCTGATACATTTATGTTATCTTGTTTAATATCTGGGATATCTCTGTGCATTTCTTTATTATATCTCCGCTCGCATTTTTTTGCCGAAAATAATCTGGATCAATGGTATCAGAGCAGGCTGCTCTTGATCATTTTTCAGTGCATGTCTCCGACGAGGTCCGAGCATAGCAAGTTGGGTCTTGAGTTTGTCTCTCTTGAATACAATCTCTCTCACACACCCAAGAAACCCTCAATGGAAAAAGAAAAGAAAAAGGACAAAGAAGACAATCCTATCAATCTGTTGCTTGAGAAAGGTCTCACATGATAGAGGGATGAAATGATGGAGAATTTTTCCAACATCCTTCAACGCCTGCCTATAACAGCAGGCACATATTCATCAAGCGGCCACTTTGGAGGAACCTCGCCTTTCAAGGTACAAGTTAATTTTGATATTCTTGTATTTGAAGGACAGATAGATGCAGAAGCCCTAGAAAAATGGTTGACTTTGCTAGAAGGTTATTTCTCTGTTCATAATTTTTCCAACAAAGAAAATATCACCTTCACACTCCTTAAATCTCTCCCTCATGTCAAACATTGGTGGGAAACTTACTGGGAGAAAATTTCCACAAAGGAGTCTAGAATATATGGGGTCAATCCCACTTGGGATTTGTTTGTGGATGCGATAAAGGAACAATATTACCATGTTGACAACTATGAGGACCAATACATGAGATGGATCACACTATGGCAAGAGAGGGGCCAAGTAGTTCTAGAGTTCACCAATACCTTCCATACCTTGTGCACCAAGCTGGGTATCAAAGACTCTGAATGACATTTGGTTCTGAAAAATCATGGGGCTCTACATAGATACATTCAAACTGAAATGGATTTTATGGACATCTCATCACTCGGTGTTTCTTATCAAGATGTTGTCAAAATCGAGTAGAAATTTAAGCACTAGAAAAAATGAGAGTTCGGGTCTGCAAATCCATAACAACCAAAGTATGGAAAAGATATCCCTAAAAAATAGTCTCTTGAAAAGAAGTCCAAGACACAAGAAAAGAAGGGCCATAGGAAGACAAAGAAGGACACTGGAAAATGGTGCGAGTTCCACAAAAGCCTCTGGCACAAAACCAATGAATGTCACTCAAAACACTCATAGTGGTCAGGATCAAAGACAAAGAGCCATCCCCTGATTCTGTATTTGACTCTGAAAATAATGGTAAAGGACATATCATTGACATAGATCCCACTTCTATTGTCACGACCACAACAATTCAACCAGATGAATCAATAGATCCTGAAGAGGGGGAGCACCTTTTTCATTCAAATATGTGGGTGAAGGGGACCCCACTGCATTTTATTGTTGATATCGAAAGACATAAGAACCTCATCTTAGTAGAGGTCATCAAATAGTTGGGATTGTCAACAACACCACACCCGAAGACATACAACATCAGGTGGCTTCAAGGATGAGATCTCCGTGTCAAACAACAATTTCGATTGTCATACTGCATCCAACCCTTAAAGGATGAGGTATTATGTGATGTTTCCCCACTAGATGTCTGTGATATTCTCCTGGGCCAACCATATATGTGGAAGCGCCATGTTGTTTATGAGTCTCGACCCTGCAATGTCATTGTTTCTATGGGAGGGTCATCTCTACAGAATACTAGAGGTTGTTCCAACTACTGTTCAACCTAAAAAGTGTCACAAGGTACTATCTCATACTGCAAAATTTAGCGTGTTCACAATCTGTTCAAGAGGAGAACAAAAGGGCACTGCAACCACTACAGCCTCACCCCAAGCACCTTCTATCAAATAGAAGAAGGCTGCCAAGGTTGTAGCAAAGTGAAAATATTCCTTATGCACATTGTCCTCTCATGTAGCCTAACTTTTTGAATGTCCTCAGCCTCAACATGTTTGTGACAAACTTCCACAAACTGAGCAACACGACGTCTCCAGCAAAGCAAGCAACTCACCAAGGTGCAGATTCAGCAAATGCCTTTCCCTCTCCCCCTGGAACTCAACGCAATGGAGAAAATTTCTTCCTAAGGAGGGATTATTTATCTAGGTGGATATTGGTGGCCACCCACCTTTTCCGACTAGCTCAAAATAGTTTTCTGGCAATTTTGACAATTTACTATTTTTAGCAGTTTTTAACTTTTGGGGCCATTTTGAGGGCCCAAATGAAGTTTTTTTCAATATCTAGGTTCTAAATGATAGACAAAGGCATTATTGATCCCCCAAAATAAATCTCCTCGACAATACCTTTCCAACGAGCTATCACACGCCTAAAACGAAGATCGTATGAAAAAGTTACGACCCCGAGAAGTTGATGTACTCACTTACGCAAACGAGGCCCACATGACTTTTAGTGCTTCATCTCCTAGGGTTAGGTTTTTGGATGTCTAGTTTTTTTAGTATTCTTGTTTATTGTAAAAATGCCTTTAGATACTCATTGTAGCCATCTTCTTTTGAATGCGAGTAGTCGTCACATCTCTTCTCAGAGATAAGCTGCCACCATTCTAGTGAGTCTTTCACTCTATATTTTTACAGTCTCTATACATTTCTTTCATTAAATAGAAATCATGTATTACTATATATTTGTGTTTATGGTTGCATATCTGATACATTTATGTTATCTTATTGAATATCTGTGATATCTCTGTGCATTTCTTTATTATATCTCCACTCGCATTTCGTGCCGAAAATAATCTGGATTAGTGGTATCAGAGTAGGCTGCTCTTGATCGTTTTTCAGTGCATGTCCCCAACGAGGTCCGAGTATATAAAGTTGGGTCTCGCTCTTGTCTCTCTTGAAGAAAATATCTCTCACACACCCAAGAAACCCTCAATGGCAGAAAAAAATAAAAACGATGGAGCCGAGGATCCTATCAATCTGTTGCTTCAGCAAGCTCTCACGCGACAGAGGGATGAAATGATGGAGAATTTTTCCTTCATCCTTCAATGCCTATTGATAACAGCAGGCGCATCTTTATCAATAGATCACTTTGGAGGAACATCATCTTTCAAGGTACAAGTTAATTTTGATATTCTTGTATTTGAAGGACAGATAGATGTAGAAGCCCTAGAAAAATGGTTAACTCTGCTAGAAGGTTATTTCTCTGTTCACAATTTTTTGACAAAGAAAATATCACCTTCGCACTCCTTAAATCTCTCCCTCATGTCAAGCATTGGTGGGAAACTTACTGGGAGAAAAATTCCACAGAGGATTATGGAATATACGGGGTCGATCCCACTTGGGATTTTTCTATGGATGCGGTGAAGGAATGGTATTACCTTGTTGGCAACTATGAGGAGCAGTACCTGAGATGGACCACACGATGCCAAAATAGCGGCCAAGCAATAGTGGAGTTCACCAATACCTTCCATACCTTCTGCACCAAGCTGGGTATCAAAGACTCTGAGTGACATTTGGTTATAAAATACCATGGGGCTCTACACAAATATGTCCAAACTGAAATGGATTTTCTAGACATCTGATCACTCAGTGATTCTTATCGATATACTGTCAAAATTGAGAAAAAGTTTAAGCACCAAAACAAACAGGATTTAAGGTCTGCAAATATGCAACAACCAAAGTATAGCGAAGACATCCGTAACAAACAGTCTCCCGAAAACCATTCCAAGACACAGGAAAAGAAGGGCTACAGGAAGACAAAGAAGGACACCAGAAAATGGTGCGAGTTCCAAAAAATCCCCTGGAACAACACCGATGAATGTCGCTCAAAATAGTCATTGGTGGCCAAGATCAAAGACAAAGAGTCATCCCCTGATTCTGAATTTGATTCTGAAAATAATGGTAAAGGATAGATCATTGACGCAGACCCCACTAATATTGTCACGACCGTAGCAATTCAACCAGAAGAACCAACAAATATTGAATTGGGGGAGTGCCTCTTTCATTCACATATGTGGGCGAAGGGGACCCCGCTGCATTTTATTGTTGATAGTAGAAGTCATAAGAACCTCATCTTAGCAGAGGTCATCAAATAATTGGGATTGTCGACAAAACCACACCTGCAGCAATACAACATCGGGTGGCTTCACCAAGGACGAGATCTCCATGTCAACCCACAATGCTGATTGTCATACGACATCCAACCCTTCAAGGATGAGGTATTATGTGATGTTTCCCCACTCGATGTCTGTGATGTTCTCTTGGGGGAACCATATATGTGGAAGCACCATGTTTTTATGAGTCTCGACCCCGTAGTGTCATTGTTTCTCTGGGTGGTCATATCTACAGAATACCATTGGTAGTTCCAATTACTGTTCCACCTAAAAAGTGTCACAAGGTAGTATCTCATACCGAAAATTTAGCTTCTTCACAATCTGTTCAAAAGGAGAACAAAAGGACACTACAACCACTACAGCCTCGCCCCAAGCACCTTCAATCAAACAAAATCAAGTCGACAAGGTTGCAGCAAATCCCAAAGATTCCTTCTGCACATAACCCTCTCTTGTAGCCCAAATTGTTGAATGGCCTCAGCCTCAACAGGTTCCTGACAAACTTCCACAAGCTGAGCAACGCAACGTCTCCAACAATGCAAGCAGCTCACCAAAATGCAGATTCAGCAAATGATTTTCCCTCTCCCCTGGGAACTCAATGAAATGGATATCATTGCTTCCTAAAGAGGGATGATTGATCTAGGTGGATATCGGTGGCTACCCACCTTTTCCGACTAGCTCAAAATAGTTTTCTAGCAATTTTGGAAATTTACTATTTTTAGCAGTTTTTAACTTTCGGGACCATTTTGAGGGCCCAAATGAAGGTTTTTCAAGGTAGAGGTTCTCAATGATATCCAAAGGCATGATTTCTCCCCCCACAATGAATATCATCGACAATACCTTTCCAACAAGTTATCACGCGCCTAAAATGAAGATCATATGCAAAAGTTACGACCCCGAGAAGTTGATGTACTCACTTACCCAAAC
>JZKD02S2405775.1:0-10640 GCA_000966675.3 Picea glauca | reverse complement strand
TGAGAAGAAAAGAAGATCGAGAAGTGTTAGCAGGCATCATCGTCACTCCTTGAAACATTCTAATAAGGAGGCACACATTAGTTCAATCCCATATCCTACCAGAAAACATAGGAGATATGGAGTGTATGAATAGAAGGGTGAAATGAACAAGATTAAACCTCCTACGTTTGATGAAGAACACAAGAAAGATGAAGATGCTAAGACATGGTTGTTGGGCATGAGGAAATCTTTCCAACTATAGAACTATTGTTCTCATGCAGAGGGAGGAATTTCCATTTACCAACTTAAAGGAAAGGAATCCATATGGTGGGAGCGGCTTGTGCAAGTACACCAAATTAGAGAGAACAATGCTACTTGGAGGGAGTTCAAGAGACATTTTGAAAAGAAGTACTTAACTAAGAGTTATTATGACAGAAAATGAATGATTTCTTCGAACTAAAGATGGGGAGTATGACCATTGATGAATATGAACAAAGGTTTTTGAAATTGTTGAAGTATGTTCCTTTCATCAAGGACAAGACTGTCAAAATTCAAAGGTATATGAGTGGAATTCCATCTTCCATCAGTGACAAGATTTAGTATGATGACCCAAAGACTATGGAAGAAACTATAAGGAGAGGAAAATGCTTATCTGATCAACAAAATGAAAATCCTACTTTCCAAAATGCTTGGCAAGACAAGAAGAAGTTTAAGAGGGAGAAAAGGAAAAAGGGAATCAAAACACCATTTTTTAGGAATAGCCCTCAAGGACAACCAGGTTTTAGAGAGCCCAGGAAGGCTGAATTAAGTGGACAAATGCCAAGACGACCACCTATGGAATGTTGGGGTTGTAAAGGAAATTGTTGGCCCTTGACCAAGTTTTGAGGATCCTTGGTCATGTTTGACCTACTTTTGGGACTTCAATAGGCTATCGAAGGCAGAGCACAAGTCAAAGCAGAGATCATGGGATCTCGGCCCCATTTAAGGGATTTTTGGGTTTTTGGATATGTAATGGGTATGGGGATGTGAATCATGGGTTTACCCATGTTTAGGCTTCTTTTTTAATGTATAAATAGAAATATAGGCCATGTAAGTAAGGGGTGTATGTGATGAGAAGTGAAAAATCACAATTGTGCGATACCAAGTGCTAAGTGCAAGTGATAGTTGTACATGATTTATGCATGTTGTGTGAGACTTGTAAGGCTAAGTGCAAGTGACTGTAAGAGATTGACTAGAAGATTTGTGTTGTAACCTAGCTTGAGGAAGGAGGATCTGGCGGAGTGCACATAGATCTCCTGTCTTATGTGGAGTAGGATTTTGTTTCTATGTGCATGTAGAAGATTGACAGAAGATAATGAAAGATAAGAATAAGTTGGTGGGCATAGCCAAGTCCAGGGGTGAACCACGTATATCCTAGGTTTCTATGCTTTATGCGATGTATTGATGTGTTTATGTGTTTACTTTCTTAATTATTTGATATAGATGAATGATAGATAGATCTATTGATGCTTTGTGCTTAATAATATGGTTGAATGCTAGATCTAACCTATGTGAATTTGATTAGTGCTTGAATATGCTATATCTGGGTGAATACTGCAATGCTCTGTAATTAGGGTTTTATCTGCGAAGTAGATACTGGTTAAATACTAATGAATTGTAAATGCTATGTGCTTTGTTAAGGTGTTGTAATTACATATCGATGTCCCATCTAAGGTTGCATACATATTAGTCCTGCAACCACCCCTTCCTCTACCTTGGGTGAGACTTCATCTACTTTGTAGGTGTTGCCAAAAGGGTTGGTAGTTAGAGTTTTGTTGGTGCACTCTTGAGAGTTGAACCCTGGGTTTGCACCTGTGCCAACAAATGGTTCTATTGTTGGGACCTGAAATTATGATTGCTGGGAACTGAAGTAAAGAGAAAGAGAAGCTCTGTGCATAGATCTATTTCTGAAGTGCGTAGTATCCAACTTGAAATTGTGATTGTTGGGAACTGAAGTAAATAAAAAGAGTAGTTATGTGTGTATATCTGTTTCCCTAGTGTGCATTATTCTACTTCACTTGGGAATATCTATGCTAAGAAGAGAAGTCAGATCAAAAGAAAATAGGTAACATCTGAAGGCTTTGTGCTTTGTTAAAGGTAAGAACAATGAAAAGTTTTGATTGAAAAAGGTAAGATAAGTGGAAATTTTTGTTTCAAAAGTATGGATCTAGGTATGTTTGATAAATTGTGTCCTATCTTGAAAATTAGGGCATAGCTAGATGAAAGAAGGTTTGATATGAGTAGATCTGATAGAAATAATGAAAGATATGTTATTCCTATGCATAGAAATAATGTTTGGACTAACAAATGGATGTAGGACCCTAGAAAGAATTTTTTGCAGGTTAGTTACTGTGACTCTAGTGAGAAGTACAGGAAGGGTTGGGGATCGTTCAAAAGAAATAGAGGATTAACTCTTTGCTATAGTTTCATAAGACCATGACATCTTGCTAAGGAATTCCTTGGTGCAAGACTTGGTTGAATTTGTTGTAAATATATGGATCATGAAGTTTTGGATTTCCATCGATTGATTGCTAAGGTTGAAAGAATGAATATGAGACAAGAAAACCCCGAGGAAGATCAAGAAACTAAGAGCATGATAGAACCCTATAAATAATCAGAGACTGTATTACTGCAAATGAAAGAAACCCTGAATGATGATCAAAATATCAACTTATCAGAGATATTCAAAGAAAAAGAGTGCATAGAAACAAGAATAGGAGACTTTGACATAGACTGTGTTCTAGATGAGGAAACACAGGTGAATATTATGACAAAAAGAACTTGGGAAATTTTAGGAAAGCCTATTATGATTCCTTCATTAGGAGGAATAGGATTATTTAGAGGAAAGTTGATAGCCCTATGTGGAAGACTCACCTAGATATCTATGAGTGCTCATGGAATTTCGACACAGGAAGATTTTGATTTTGTTAAATTTATTGAGTACAACGCCCCATTTTCTATATTACTAGGAAAAACTTGGATTGAGAAAGATCATCTAGAAGAAGAGAAGACGAAGTCTTAGAACAAAATAATAAAGAATTAAAAGATTTCATGACTAGGAGGATAGCACAATTGATTGAAGAATAGGAGAACAGATCGAAGATGTTCAGAACTAGAAACCTAGATGTCGAAGTTGAAAGAACACAAGAAGACTCACAGAAGAATGAAGCACCTACTCGAGACAGAGAAGAAGTATTTCCCTTGAACCCTATGAAAGAATCTCAACAACACGAATTTACTATGCTAAGAGGAGATAAGAATCAGAATGGAAAGAGGAACCCAATAACGCATATCACAGGGAAAAAGGATAGAAATATTAGTAAGAAGAAAGCGAGGCTAGAAAAACTGCATAGTCCACTATCATTAACGTCATGAAAATTCCACACTTTCGAAGGCACCAGGAGGTTAATGAATGGGTTAAGATATTGTTGTCATGCTTCCACGATGGTTATTTATGGTTAGATAGGCATATTATTGTCGATCCGACGTTGATCCATAGGATCACTGGATTGAGCATGCAGGGACCCAATCCACATGAATTCTACCCAGGGAAGGTTGTAGATCGTGCCCTGGCACAGAGGATTAAAGACACCTATGGCGATGTAGAGAAGGGGATGCGAGGCTACAAGGTAGCCTCCATTCATAATGGTGCAGTGCACCTTTCTTGCTAGTTGATTGCCGGTAAGCTAGTCCAAAAGAACAGACCCACGTAGGTTACAAGGTTTGTGGTTGACCTCACAAGAAAGTGCGTGGAGGGATTACAGATGAACTGGGGAAAGTACTTAGTCAACCAACTAGAATTCGATTTCCACAAAGATTGGGATTAGGGATATGAGTTCCACTTTAGCTGGTTGTTCATCCTCATCGCATTTACAGCTTGGGAAATGCCAGAAGGTGCGACCTTCCTGGACATTGTGTCGTTCGAACCACTTGCTGTGAAGTTCACCATGCTCTAGTACTCGAGAAACATGGAAAAATAGTGGCAGTCAAATGCAGTATTCCATACCTACTACCTGCAGGTAAAAAGGGATATCAAATTGTTCCCCTATATGACGCTGAAAAATCTGAACAAGTTCAGAACCCTTATGAAGTTTTGCGCAGATAGGAATTTCATATATATCACTGCAAGAGAAGATGAGAATAAATAATAGCTTCATTCATACTATAAGCTCACCGAGGAGGACCTAGAATAAATCACTAAGGAATGGCCGACAAAGTTCCTTATACCAGTCGCTATGGTAGAATTGTCCGACCCAAACCTCATTGGAAGCCTGGTAGTTACTCACAAGGAGTATAATGCACCCAATAGTAGCATAAATAAGAAGAAAGAAGATGTATAGGAACTGAGCAGCGTCTGAGAAGAGACTACCTCGGATTCACCTTGCGGAGGAGGAGGTGATGAAGTGGACAAAGAGGAGAAAGAATAAAAAGAAGGGGAAGAACATAAGAAGAATCAAGGCAAAGTAACCCTACCACAGAACCCCCTTGATGACACATATCCATTTAATAAAAGGAAGGTTTCTTCCACGAAACCTACATCACGGAAGAAATCCAAAGTAAGAAAGCTGAAGCTTCAGACTATACTCATAGTCGATGACTTTGATTTCATCATCGCAGCCGTATCAGATGCTTCGCGGGAGATTTTTCAGAACGTAGGAGCCAAGCAAGAATATTTGTATGACAGAATCACGATAGAGATGAGAGGGGTACAACACGCCCTTCACTCCATCCGTGCAGTATCCACTATTCCATCGCCATCAGAAGAACTAGAGTTGGGAGATGAGCCTTCCCAACTTCGCAGATTAGCTGATGCGACTCAATCCAACCTTCATCAAGCGCAATAAGAAAAAAAATAGGCCACAGAGGCCCTAAATCAAGTACAAGAGGAAATGGTAGAGAAACGCCAATTTGCGCAGTAGGAGAAGGTTTCCTTCCAAACTAATTTTGAAGAAGATAGAGTGCAAATCCAACAGGAGAAAGAGCAGTTTGTTGTGGAGAAAGTTGGAATAAGAGAAGCAGTTAGCATAGCACTTCGATCTGTTATAGGCATAGAGAAAAAGGAGGAAGACCCAATGGAACAACAAGTAGCACAACTTGCTTAAGCTATCCAACAACTTCAATAGATAAACATATATCTAGAGCTACGTACAGTGCCCAACACTCCGCAGGACATGCGAGATCAAAGAGAAGCAACTTCTTGAAGTGCAGTTGAGAGAATCAAGACCCTCACCATGGAATGTAAACAAATAAGTGATCGCAGTTACTAGACTTATAAGAGACTCACTGAATACCTTGAACTGAAGGCACTGGAGTCATGACTCCAGGAGGCAAAGCAACAAGCAAAAACAATACAGGCGCAGTTGAAGCCCATGTCAGCAGTCGAAAGGATAAAGTGGTCCCAAGAACAATGAACTACTCAACAATAGGTACACACCATTCAGAGCGAAGTAATGGAAGTGACTCAGAGGATCCAACCAATCCAGGACAAGGCTTGCCAACTATTCATAGATATTGGAGGATGAGAAGCAGAACTGGAGAAATTTGTCACTGTATTTGATCAATGCTTAGAGGGACCTGTCAACGAAGAAGTTATCCAAGAGTTCTCTGAGCAGGAGGCCTTGCCACAACAAGAGGTAAAAGAAGCTCAAGCTAAGATCGAGGCTTTTGAAGCAGAGCTACCAAGACCAGAGTGACTTGGGATGAGTCACAAGTGAGTGTTGGGGTCTTGTTGCCCGTTGTCCAAGTTTTGAGGATCCTTGGTCATGTTTGACCTACTTTTCGGACTTCGACAGGCTGTCGAAGGAGAAGTGCAAGTCGAAGAAGAGATCACGGGATCTCATCCCCTTTTTAGGGATTTTTGATTTTTGGGATATGTAATAGGTATGGGGATGTGGCCGATGGGTTTACCCATGTTTAAGACTCTTTTTTAATGTATAAATAGAAATCTAGGTGATGTAATTAAGGGGTGTATGTGATGCTAAGTGAAAAATCCCAAGTGTGTGATACCAAGTGCTTAGTGCAAGTGATAGTTATACATTCTTTGTGCATGTTGTGTGAGACTTGCAAGGCTAAGTGCAAGTGATTGTAGGAGTCTAGAGATTGAGTAGAATCTTTGTGCTGTAACCTAGATCAAGGAAGTTGGATCTAGTGGAGTGAACGCAGGTCTCCTATCCAATGCGGAGTAGGATTTTTTAGCTCTGTGCATGTAGAATATTGATAGAAGATAATAAAAGAGAAGAATAAGTTGTTTGATGTAGCCCCATGCCGGGGGTGAACCACGTATATACTGTATTGCTATGCTTTGTACGATGTACAGATGTGTTTACTTTCTTAAGTGATTTGATATAGATGAATGATAGATAGATTTGTTGATGATTTATTCTTAATAATATGGATGAATGATAGATATAACCTATGTGAATGTGATTAGCTCTTCAATATGCTAGATCTAGGTGAATATTGTGATGCTCTGTAATTAGGGTTTTATCTGCGAAGTAGATATTGGTTAAATATTGATGAACTATAATTGCTAAGTTCTTTTCTAAGCTGTTGTAATCACAAATCAGTGTCCCAGCTAAGGTTGCAGACATCTAAGTCCTGCAACCACCCCTACCTATACCTTGGGTGAGACTTCATCCGCTTCACAGGTGTTGCTGAAAGGGCTAGTAATTAGGGTTTTGTTGGTGCTCTCTTGAGTGTTGAACCCTGGGTATTCCCCTGTGCCAACATAAATCATAGATACATAGGTTGCCCCCACATAAATGACAAAGTGAGAGTTGTCCACAATGTTCAACAGGCTGAAATAGTGGAGGACATGGGCAGTATAGTACCAAGGATCTACGCATCCCTGGACAGAAAGCAAGCAGAATATCAGTCACACCTGATTGAAGTGGAAGGTATGATCAACAACCATGCCTTTGCTATTTTAATGGATTCAAGGGCTAGCCATAGTTATATAGATCCTAGAGTGGTGGAAAGTTTGCAATTATCAAGAAGCAAACATGGAAAATCTTGGTTAGTGCAGCTGGCTACATGAACCAAGAGAAATGTTATGAAATTGGTTAAGTTTTTTCAAATGGACATGAATGGAATGAACACAAGGACTGAATTGAACATTCTTCCTTTAGGTTCCTATGACTATATAATTGGGATGGATTGGTTGGACAAACACCATGCCGTATTAGACTATCGTAACAAGGCATTCACTTGCCTGGATGAGGAAGGAAATCAAAAAAGAGTCCAAGGAATTCCCAGAGTTTTTGCTATCAGAGAAATCTCATCAATGCAGTTGAAGAAGTGCTACAGGAAAGGATGTCAATTATTTGCAGCCTACTTGGAGGAAGAACCTGAGGATAAGGTGTCAAATATAGAAGACCATGCGGTATTAAAGGAGTTTGAGGATGTATTCTAGGAGATACTAGGACTACCCCTAAAAAGAGATATTGACTTCTCTGTAAACCTGATTCCTGAAGCAACTCCCGTGTCAAAAAACTCCTTACATAATGAGTACACCAGAGTTTAAAGAACCGCAATTGCAACTTGAAGAGCTTCTGAAGAAGGGGTAAATATGCCCAAGTGTGTCACCTTGGGGTGTCCTAGCCCTATTCATGAAGAATAAGGATGGGACATTGATATTGTGCATCGATTTCAAACAATTGAACAAAGTGAATGTAAAGAACAAGTATCCTCTGACAAGGATCGATGATCTCTTTGATCAATTGAAGGATGCCAAGATATTTTCAAAAATAGATCTCGGGTCAGGGTATCACTAGGTAAGAATAAAGGATGAAGAAATTAGCAAGACTTCCTTTAGAACAAGGTATGGTCATTATGAATTCACAGTGATGCCATTTGGGTTGTCGAATGTACTCGATGTTTTCATGTTCCATATGAATGGTGTATTCAGGGAATATCTAGAAAGTTTGTCATAGTATTTTTAGACGGCATCCTAGTGTATTCTAAGTCAGAGTAAGAGAATGAACATCATCTGAAGATGGTTTTGGAAGTGCTAAGAGAGCACCAGTTGTATTCCAAATTGAGAAAGTGCTCATTTTATCAAAATCAAATCCATTACTCGGGACATATCATTTCAAAGAATGGGATAGTCGTGGATCTTGAGAAGATAGAAGTCATCAGAGAATGGTCAGTGCCAAAGAATGTGACAGAAGTCAGATCCTTTATGGGTCTATCTAGCTATTACAAAAGGTTCATTGCGGGTTTCTCAAGGATAGCTCATCCCATCACTTCCTTGCAAAGGAAGGAGAATAAATTTCAATGGACAGAAGGATGTGAGAAAATCTTCCAGAAATTGAAGCAATTGTTAACCAGTTCTCCAATCCTAAGGATTGTAGATCCGAATGAATATTTTGTAGTGTGCATAGATGCATGCAAAGAAGGGATGGGAGAATTCCTCATCCATAATGGATTTGTAATATGTTATGAGTCCAGGAAATTAAAATATCATGAAAATAACTATGAAAATCATGATTTGGAGTTGTAAGCCATAGTGCACGCTCTAAATAAATGGAGGCATTACCTCATGGGAAAGAGGTTTGAACATAGGATAGACCATAACGGTCTGAAGTATTTGTTTGTTCATCCAACCTTAAATGCTAGGCAGAGTAGATGGTTGGATTTCCTTTGTGAGTATGACTTTTATATCAAACATATCAAAGGAAAAGAGAACAAATTGGTTGATGCACTAAGTAGGAGAGTGCTTGAACTACATGCTACAACCATTATCATGTACCAAACTGACATTAAAGGAAGAATTTTGGAAGCTGAAAATGCAAGATTTGTATTACATGGAATTGGAAGCAAAGCTACAACAAGGTAAGATGCTACAGAGGGTTGAAGATTATAAATTGGAAACTGATGGAACACTCCTGTACAAAAACAGAGTTTATGTACCTCGTTTCCAAAAATTGAAAATTACAATTTTGAAAGAAATGCATAATGTGCCTTATGCTGGGCACCCTGGATATCACAAAACTGTGGCAACGATCAAGAGCCATGACTTTTGGCCAGGTATGAAGAAGGAAATTACATAATACATCGCGATATGTATGGAGTGTCAAATGGTTAAAGTTGAGCATAGGCACCCAACAGGGTTTCTACAACCTTTACCCATTCCTGTGTGGAAGTTGGAAGTGGTGACAATGGATTTCATCACAAGATTGCCCAAAATCGGCAAGCAACATGATTCAATCATGGTGGTGGTGGAAAAGCTTACAAAAGTTTCCCATTTTATCCCACTAAAGACTACTCACAAGGAACCTAATGTTTTCGATATCTTTATGAGGGAAATCACACAATTGCATGGTGTTCCCAAGAAAATTGTGTCTGACAGAGACCCAAAATTCACCTCAAAATTATGGAAAGGGTTATTCAAGGGGTTCAGAATGAATTCGACCTTTAGCACAACCTATCATCCTGAGTCAGATGGGAAGACATAGAGGGTGAACCAAGTGATAGAAGACATGCTAATGATGTATGTGATGGAAAAACCATATAAATGGGAAGACTACCTACACTTGGTAGAATTCACCTACAACAATGGGTATTAAGAATCACTGAAGATGATATCATTTGAAGCACTTTACGGAAAAAAGTGCAACACTCTAGTAATTTGGGATAACCCAACTAATAGAGAAGTGGTTGGGCCAGAGGTTCTCAAGGAAATGGAAGAACAAATGTTGAAGATTAAGTAGAATTTAAAGGATTCCCAAGACAGGTAGAAGAGTTATGTTGATAAGAACAGTATCCACAGGGAGTTTAAAGTGGGTGATCATGTTTTTATGAAAGTGAAAGCCAATAGAAGATCCATGAGGATGGGAAACTGTTCAAAGTTGGTAGCTAGATCTTGTGGACCATTTGAAATCCTAGAAAGGATTGGACCAGTTGCATATATACTTGCATTACCTGCATCCATGACTGTACATAATTTGTTTCATATTTCATTGCTTAAAAATATATATACCTGATGTTAATCATGTAATCGATTGGAATGTGATTCAGGTCAAGTAAGAAGGTGTCTTGCAAGCGCATCCACTGCATATATTGGATTGGAAAATAAATCAACTCTAGAATCGAGACATAAGTCTTGTAAAATTCCAATGGACCTGGTACGGTCCTGAGGACGCAACATGGGAGCATGAATATGCTATGTGGGCAGAATACCCACATCTTTTTGAATATTTTGGAAACCTTGTTGTTGTTTTGTAAATAAGTTGTGTTGTTCCTTAGATTAAACTTAAGGCTCAAAGAATAATGTCAGGCATCAGTAAATTGAGGAATGATTTTAGAATTCTTTTTCTTTCGTTAGTTGTGTAAAAACTAAGTCCTCAAATGAAATTAATAGCTAAAAAGAACAGAGGTCGTATTTCATCGTCTGAGTCAATTTATCAAAAAGGATGATGAAGGAGAAAATTAAAAAACTATTAACACATTAAGGCATCCATGATAGAAGAATATCACTTTTTTTTATAGTAGACGAAAGAGTGAAACACACCCCTGAAACGATATATAATGTAGTGATCCAAGTAGCTTGTGAGTCTTGTATTTTGTAATAGAAAATACAGAGGAAAAACTATTTACTATCATACAAATAAATGAAATATAAT
>JZKD02S2405731.1:0-19528 GCA_000966675.3 Picea glauca | reverse complement strand
GTGATACTTTTAATATTCCATACGGCCTCACACAGAAACCAATGCTGATATGGATCTTCAGATCCATATCCTCTAAAGATAGGGAGTCTCATTTCATTTGCCATAAAGATGACTAGAGTTCTTGTCTGAGTAGATGTTGAGCTACTAGTAACAGTACTATGAAGACTCTGGTGGTTCTGACTATTCTGACTGCTAATTGTTGTTGGGACAACATGAGGATTAACGTTATTTACTCCAGTGGTTAGCGTAGTTCCTAAGGTTTATGGCTCTCTTTGGTGCAGTTCTTCAACTTCCCCTTCTTCTGTTATGGTGGGCTCTAGATACTCTTCGTGGTTAGATATACCTCTTATCCACTATAGAAACCCTCTTCTTCGTAGTTTTTCTTAAACAAGTTCTCAAGGTGAACTCCTCATAATACTTTCCCACTGTGCGTATGTCATGCTTTTGTGTCGTTGTCGTTGTTCGAGATCTTGAACATTTTACTTTTCAGGTCTAATCAATCTACTGTATCTTCAAGGTGTGGTTTTCATGCAAGAGCATCTTGATTCTTAGCTTTAGGAAGTGTAAAAATTTTCCTCTGGGTTCTTTGAAAAAGTATCTCTTGGCTTGGCTCTACGATTCTGTTGTGTCAACAACAAACTTGGTGATATACTCTCCGACGGTTCTATCAAACCAGTGATCTAATGCTCTGGATACAGTGTTTTCGACTCTCTTGACCTTCTGGATCAATGTTAGTGTCCAAACCACAGGAGATCTAGATCTGATTTCAAACTGTGTGTCACCTAACCTAGCCAACCACTCATGTAGCTCCTGATGGATTCCTCCAAATAATATCTCGTGAATGTCGGTGAAGATGTATCTTTGTAGCCAATCTTCAGTTCTTATTTTAGGGTTCTTGTTCTGGGCTTCAACGAAGTCCTTCTCTTGATCCTCTATCCACTTATGAATCTCTATCTTCAACGGGAACCACCTTGACATTCACTTAAAAAGATTCCTATCCTGACAACAGAACCATTTTTTGGCACAAGGGAAGACCCAGGGTTCAGCTCCAAGAGTGCACCAACAAGCTCTAGCTAGTGGCCCTTTCGACAGCACCTGCGAAGCAGATGCAGTCTCACCCGAAGCAACTATGAGGGGGTTGCAGGATAGAGATGTCTACAACCAAGCGAATATCAAGTGGTTCTTATTACAACAACAACATAACATGCATCTATCATTCAACTATCTAGATCTATTCTTCACAGCTATAGATCTGATCTCATACAATAATGCAGATAATAATATAACAACATCAGAGCTCAAAGTATCAATCACACACACAACAACAGATGTACATGGTTCACCCTCTCTCTAGGGCTACGTCCACAGAACTATGCTTATGATATATTAAGATAAAGCTTACAGTTTTGATCTGTGCTCTTGGCCAGCAGATCCTCTCTCTCCATCTCTCTTTCTCTCTCCTTTCCTGCACACCCAGCTGCAGGACTTGATCTTCACACCTAGCTGAATATATTACAATACTAGAAGGCTCTCACTCTCAACACTTCTCTTACTCACAGTACAACATTATCCCAATGAAAGATAATCAATAACAGGACTCAACCACAATACTGATCCAACCTAGGTCCTCTTGACCTCTATTTATACATTACAATCCCTCACCGACAGCCTCAGGTCGAAACCTAGGTGTCAAAACCCTAATTATCAAAACCCTAGGTGTCTACAACCTTAGGTCAACTTGACCCATTCTTTCCAGGCTTCGCCAGCCTGTCTTTCCTTCTTCATCTCGCAGTGCTCCAAGGCATCTAATGCTGGTTTTTTCCACTTCCTGATTCATCCTTGGTCCATCTTCCTTGCTGATCTGTCATCCTCGATCTCCTCATCCAACGACTTTCTTTTCCGCACTTCGCTCCATCTTTTCTATTCTTTTTCTCACTTCGATCCAGTGACAGTCACTGTGTCTCCCACGAAGCTCGCTTTTTACCTTTTCTTCCTTGTTCTTCGCTTCCTTCCATAACCAAGGGCCAACACAATATTTGGTTTGATTAGAAGTTTCCCGCTTGTAAATATTTTTATCTTTCTTCTTATCCTTAACCACATTCGAGATTCTTGATTCATTAACCATGTTCTGAAAGAATTATTCCTTTATGAAATGATCATGTTTCTATGGTGAGGTTGCAAAGATAAATTGCTACTAAACATTTGTAGAGAATTGTAAGGTTGTGTTTTGTTTTTTATAAACAATTTTGTTATCTTCATAAATAAAACATATCTCCCATGTATCCTCTTGTTGAAAATGCCCTTCTTTTTATTCTTGGAAAATATCCTCTTCTTCAGATGAGCAATTATTATTATAAAAATATGATGTAAAGTAATGATTACTTATTTTTATCCAATGTAAATAGTCTTCTTGTGGCTTCGTATAAGTTGGCTATGATATTTGAGGATCTTCTTGAGATTTTCATCATGATTATATTGAATGAAATCCTGGTACACATCAAGTGGAGATTCCTTAAATTTGTCTTTAATTTCATTATGATCATCACTTTCAAATTAAATGCGTGAGAGGTTGAATTTTCCCTCCAGGGGAGGATGTAAAGGATATTATTCTTATTGAATTATATCTTTGATAATACAATTTTCTATTTCAAGATCAAGCTTTGGAAAAAAAGTTCACATCTTTCATCAAATATTTATTCTAAATTCATTCCTCTTGAATCAATATCTAAATCTTCCTTCAAAACTTCAACCAGACAACTTCTAGTCTTCCAATAATATCTAATCCTAAAAAGTATCAGATTTCTTGAAAACAAATCGCTCCCTAGTATGGTCTCCAAAAATGTTGATGTTTAGATTGGTTAGGATCCAAACAACAACCTCACGAGTATATAAATCCCCCCATGTTTTTATAGAGGTGGTACTCCTCTTTGGATGAAATGTTGGAAGATTATTTGTATGGTTTTACAATGAATGTAAAGGGTGAATGCTAAAGATCAAACCCTAAAAGATATTCCAAGAAATCTTGTATATACAAATGTACAACCCTTATATACAATTATACAATTATACATCAGATCATTTAAAGAAAAGATAGGAAAAAGTGTGTCAAAAAATATTTGTGTCTACAAGGTTTTGGAATCTCCCTTCAACAAACATTATTTCTTTCTTGTAAGATAAACTAAACCTGGAATATTCTATGAATTTTCCTAGATAAAGAAATGGGCAGGTCTTCAAAGAACTTTATATGATAAATTCATTAAAACTCAAAAATGATTTTGATAGACAATACATTTTAAATCACATGCTTTCTACTCAAGTCTGATAAATCACTAATGTAGTGCCCCAAGTAGTTCTTTAAAGGAGAAATTTATAAAAAATATCCCAATATGACAAGTTCAATGATGTTTGAAACAAAAGAACTGAAACAAATTCAACAATGTCCCAATGACAATTACATCAACTGCATCTACTTTTTACAAGCAAGGATTGTGCTCCTTTGGACCTTGTTGAGGAAAAGATATGAAATAATCTTACTCAAGCATTTTCAGATTCTGCTTGGCTAAAGCAAAATATAAGGGAATATCACCCTATTTTTATAGCCATCAAAATTAATATCCTAACTCACAAGTATTGATTACAAGTGCTTAGGCTAGTTTTTATAAATAAAAGCTTGCTGAAAAAATCATTATTTATGTGTTTTTCTCAACATAACATATGCTGAAATAAATATAGAGACAGAAGTAAAGACACCAAGTCGATAATCAAGACAAATGAGACATAAATAAATCCTTTATTTCATTCCAATTCATCAAAGAGTCATTCTCTTTACAAAATTTCGTGAGGAAGTTTTGGACCAAAGTCAAACTTCGACATCCCTGATGAAACATACAAAAGGACCTCTGACAGAAAATAAAAAAATGAACTCTAAAAGCTGGACTGACTTGCCACAGATTGCTACCCACTCGACTCTGCACACTAGCCTTTGTCAGTCATGAAAACTAATTCACAAACAAACAAGTCTACATAGACTATCAAAGATAGATCAACACCTCTGAAAAACAAGTGTCTGAATGATGTAATATAGACCTGAATCTTGTTGTCTACAATAAGGCCTTTCTATCATAAAAAGAATTAGGCTTGTGATAAATTAAGGAATGAATGAAAATTGAACTATCTCAAAAAAGAACTCAAAGAGAAAACCTTAGTATGCTTCTCCTTCTATCCTCCTCTTGTTCCTCCCTTTCCTTCTGCCTTTAAGAAAATTAGAATTGGTTGAAGTAGTTGAACTACTTCATTAGTTAAGTTAACTAAAAACTCAACCAAATTTTTAGTTAGGGAGAAAAGTAATAAATCATAATAAGGGTTTTAAATAAATAATAACTAGTAGGTGGGACCCCTTGTGACTCCCCTTTAGCTCTTAACGATCATAACATAACTAGTTAAGTAAACAAAAACATCCCTTGTGACTCCCATCATCACATTCATATTTGACAATTTATCTCATTGATAGTTGAATTTATTTTCAAAATTATATTACTCATATATCCAAAAAAACATGTTGTCCTAAAATTCTGAAGTCAACTGTCATCAACAATAAATAAAATAAAACCTAAAATCTATATTTTCCACTCTGAGATGCAATATTTCCCTTGTTGTTGTTGTCACCTTTTGATCTCTCTGAATTTTCCTTTGGCTGTGCTGAGCCTTTAGGCCTAATCTCGCTGATCACATGAGAAAAATCGTCCCTGAAATGCATCCGGGAGGACACAGATTTATCAGAGCCATTGGAGGGTGATGAAGGGGCAAATATGTATTTTCCTTTGTCAGGGGCATGGTGGGCCTCGATTTTCATCCTTTTTTTAGCATGTGAGAACTGAATTGGTGAGTGGACAGGGGCATCTTGGACAATCTGATTAATAGGCGGGGGAGCAAGTAAAGAAAAATTGGGCCAACCATGATGTTGGGAGACTGTCGGGTGGACAATCTCTTGCCATCCATCGTTTTCGGGAACCTCGGGTTGTCATGAGACATGAGGGGGAACATGAATACCAGGGGCTTGTGGAGCTTGGAAGGGAGACCTCTCAGGCCTAGGTTGGACCACTCCTTTCCCAATCCAATTGAAAAACCCAGCCTGAAATAACTCGCCTAACTCTTGTGAGTCAAAATCAAAGTGAATGGAGAATATAGGCCTTCTAGGACCCTTGTTCCAATTACCTCTTCCTCGGTTACCTCTTCCATGGCTACCTCGACTGAAAAAGCTCATTCTTGCATGCATGATTTATTAGCAAATAGTTCCTTTAACAACCATAGATGACAACTCCTTTAAAATATGAAATAATTTTTGGCTCAACAACATATCAGACTCATGCAATCCAATCCATACAAATTTTTTAACCGTTGTCAATGAGCAGGGGGTGAACAAAGGTTTTGGGATATGCAAGGGGTTTGTATTGAGTGAAAAAAATGTTAAAATGAGGGGAAAAGGAACATGGTTACTGCTCACTGATAACAACAATCAACTGAAATGTAAACCAAGGACTGTATCACTGTAATCCATCCCTGTGATCTTAAACTGTCACAATACATAGCTTCTCTTAACTGTAATTAAATTTTAGGAACAAGGAGTGAGTAATGAATATGGGAAGGCGAGGGGATTGTAATTAGCGAAAAGTGAAAAAAATGGTAGGGGAAGATAGCGATTACTTTTCGAAAAATTAATAAAGTAATTTTATAAAACACTTCTATATTAAAAGAAAATATCCAATACTAACCAAACAATGATTGTGCTCAATTAAACAACTACTGTGTATAGTTCATTATTTATGTGTATTAACTTTCTCACTGTTTGCAATTAAATCTTTAACACAATGTCATCAAACTCAAAATAACATGCCTTCCAAAACAACCTGTATAAGAGTTGTGTTTCTTCCCATTTGTCCCATTAAATATTCAAAACAATTTCTAACTAAACACACTGTCACTTGTTTCCACTCTGTCCCATCAAAACATCAACCACTTTCCATGAATTATTTCTTCAAATCAAACACAGAGACAAAAATCGAGCCTGATTCCATTCCTTTAATCAATTTAATAATCAAATTGCAACAAAACCATACAATTATAAAACCCGTGCCCATCTATGATGGTGTAATCAAATGATATCCATAGCCTATACAGTATAAAACCACGCCACAACTCATGCAATTTTAAATTGCAATACTCCTGATTTGAAATTAAAACACACAGTAACAACAACCCTTATTTCAACCTATATCATGTTGTAGGAAACACACAACTCAGTGCATAAAGCAAAGATGCATATTCACGATCAACCATAAAACAATGTTGAGTCAACAATCCAACTGTTACAACAAAAGAGGCAGCGACTGCGTGCTCACTTCATTACTTGAATCCACCAATTAACCAAGCTGAACTATCGAGTCAATTTCCATAATAAAAGAATACAGTGATTATAAACCAATCACAAAAACCACTGTCAACATTATTAATCAGGGACAACCAATAATCAACCACTGTTGATGTTACTCCACCAAATCATAACAATCGACCATGTGCCTGACCAAAAATAACTGGTTCATTTATCAAAATTGGGCTTAAAAACAAATCAAGGGTGGGATCTGAGTAACCAACACAGGGAGGTTGGAAACGACCACCAAAAGTAGGTGAGAACATTTGGGACAACATGATGGACACACATGCCATATCACCCATAGCTTTGAAAGACAAGGAGAGAGTTCAACGGCCAGGAGAGATTATGAACAGAGGAGAAGAGGTCCCTCAGAGGCCAATAAATAACACCCAGAACACGCAGAGTATAACCCTCGTGGTTTTCCCCAATCAACCCGAGTAATGTTGATATAAAATAGATCCATGAAATAGCAATCAACCTCAAAGTAAGCCTCTTGGCATAATAGCCATCATAACCAAATACATAGACACCAATAATATAAACGAGCCCCTACCCAGGTGAAACGATATAGAGTGACACCAGGTGGTTCGAAATCAAACTCAACAACCCCATAACAACAATACGACCAGGCGAGGTGACAATAACTTTGTGGAGACAGCCGGTCAAGTCTGAACCCTCCAAAAAAACTCATAAGGACAACAAAGAACCTTCATGGATTCTACCACTCAGAATAATTAATGAAATTGTGACTTCAACCATCGTTTTCCGTTTGCAATGAAAACCACACAACAACCATTCCAGATAAATATCACAAGTTTACATAGTTTCTATTCTCAAGAAAAGCACAAATTCATACATCACTGAGCCAATATCTATTTCATAACCAGAGCGGGTTCATGGATGGAAAAAAAGACATACCTGTAACCAAAAAAACCTTAAAAACGTGAGCTTGGTCGAGAATTTCTTCCTTTGCCTAAAAATTAGAGCTTAACCACAACGAAACACAATTGAACAATAGCCAAGCTAGGGTGATGACTAGTGGGAGAGGTATGGAGTGACATGCAGTAAATGCACGTTGCTTCCATCCTCTATTCATTCAATTACTTAGTACAGGCCAGCCAACCCTCCATTAATCCATCCAATTAATCCATGCATTGAAACCAACATCCATTACTTGCCAAATGCACCACCCTATGTCACATTAACCATTTCCAACCACACCATAACACATATCACATGTGTTTCCATATAACTCAATAAATCGTATATCTACTAACCCCGTTAGCTAGGACTAACAACAATCCCTTAATTTCAATGCATGTAGTGTATCATAGTATCCTAGTAGAATAGTTTAATTTCTTACTTAGATTTTTTCCATTTTTCTTTTATCACATAAGCTCTCTTGACATGGAATTGATAATTTAGAGTAAAGAAACTCACACATAGCATGAATTATCCATCACCCATTTGTTGCGAATAGAACCAACATTTGAACATCAACCATGCTCAAACCTGTAAACAATGTCGAACAACAACATAACATCAGATAAGAACCAGATCTGATCCTCCAATCTACAAGAGGGTCCCACCTAATAGTATTATATATATCGTTAGCTTATAATAATAGGCTTTAGCAATACTTTGTGAGAAAAATCTCCCTTGTGATTTTTATCGTCAACAAACTGGCAACTCCACAGAGAAATTTGTTTTTAACAGATTTAGAACTCAGAACTCATGGTTTCACAGACCAACAACAGTAGGTCGAGATGATATAACCAGGAAGAATATGCAACAGAGAGAAGTGAACGAATTTAATGGAAAAATGACTAGGAATTTGGGAATAACTCATGAAAAATGTTATGTATGAGGGGTTTTACCACTGTGTGCATAATCGTTCAACCAGAATCTTCTCTTTACTTCAAGGAGAAAAATTATGGACTTGCTCTCTTAAATTCTCAAATGAATGAAGACAAGGAAAGCAGAAGTGGGAGATAACCAATTTTTTTTTTAAAGACAACAGTGAAAGCAAACAACAATTTCAAGTTCTTTCAGGGGAACATCGTAACATCTGTGTAAGATTGATTGTTATTGACTAACAATACCTTGCAGGAGTGTCACTGTGGCAGAATTGATCCAACATCTTATTCTTGACCAAAATCAATTAAAAGACGAAAAAGCAATAAAAATCATAACATAATTAAAATTGCAGAATTCAAAACAGTAGATATAAAATGACTGAAATGTAAAAGCAGCATGAAATGATTAAAATCAAAAGAAAAAATCAAACTGCTTGTAAAGATGAAATGAAAATAGTGATAGAAAAGAAAGCATAGTTAGAATACTAATAGACATAAAATCCAAACAACGTTAGAACTTTTCACGTTGGTTCCACGTAATGTTTCAAGTGAGGACCATTAGTGTTGTAGGAAAACAATCACTCCTGTAAATATTTTAGAATGTAAGAACTAATACCCTGGACAAAAGTGACCTTGAAAGGACCCAACCATAAAACTTGAAACTCTGAGTTGATAATCGGCCCTCTAAATCATACAATGAGATCGTCAAGATAAATATGAATACTAATCAATTTGTTAGGGGTTATTCGTATATGTCCTTTAAAAGTGGTACTTGCATCAAGTAATCCAAAAAGCATATGTTCATAAGTCACGACACCCCAATTAGTAATAAGAGTGGTTTTGTGAGCATATTCCCTTTTCCATTGATTTGATTGTAACCCAAAAAACTGCCGAGTAAGGGCCTCATTTATGACCTTATCATTCACTGCAAAATCATTTCCATATTAGGGGGAGGGAAGGGATTTTTCATAATAGCCTGATTGAATGTAAGAAAATTAATGCAGAAGCTAATATGATCAACGACCTTCAGAAAATGTACCAATTTGCAAACCCATTCAGGGCACTTGACCAGAAAGATGACTCAAACCTTTAACAAATTTTCCAATTCCCTTTTAATAGTTTCTTTCAATGCAAGGTTAATAGGGATTTTTTTTTGCCTAACTGGTTTCATGTCTTCCTTGATGGGGATATCATGTTGTATAATACCAGGATCAAAACCACGAAGATCCTCGTAAGACCAAGCACAAAAATATTGAAATCCACCAAGTAGCTTGGCAAACTTCATTTTTTCTTCACCAGAACATTGGGCACCTATTTTAACATTCTTTGGAGACTTGGGTGTCCCAATGTTCAAGGAGATGGTTTCACCCACCTCCCCTTTTGACTCATCTTCTTTCTGTTTGTCTTTATTTCCTACATCACTCGATGAAAATGAACTTCCTAGGAGACTCAAGCCTTCAGGGATCTTGTCATATTCTATGGATATAATTTCCTTCGACTTAAAGGGTTCATTATGAATGAAATCACAAATGCTTTCATCGTTAGGGAAGACCTGCCAAGATTCTATATTGTCAGGGATATGTGGATGATATAGAGATTGAAAAGTACAATTAGGTCTATGTGGCATTAGTTGTCGAGTAGGAGAGGCTGCAAAAACAGCTAACCGATCAGCCATTGAGTTCAATTCCCTCTTAACATGAGTGATGCTGAAAGATAATAGGTTCGAGATAAGCGCCCAAATAGTTTGGGTGTATTGTTTCATCAACTTGTTGCTAGGGGAGTAAATCTTACGTATAAGGTTCACAACAAGCTCGGAGTCCCCAAAAATTGAAAGGTGACCACAACCAAGATTATAGGAGTTTTCAATGCCTAATAATAAAGCTTTGAATTTAGTGACATTGTTCATGAAAGAAAAATCCAACCTATAAGAAAAGTTATGGATTTTTATTATAAGAGAAATCAAGACAATGCCAACTCCATTCCCTTCATTTGAGCATGAACCATCAAAGTTCCTGTGCCACGTACCCTCATCTAAATCAATTTGTTCTAAGGGAATGTTATCCTCCTCAGCAAATATGGAATACACTCCTAGGTCCTCTTCGATACAGTTTACATTAGGCCGTGGGACACTCTCTATGTAAGGTGAAATCCTTCCCTCTCTAAGGACTATAATGTTTTTACCATTCCGAGGAACAAATAAATGTGTTCCATCAAGTGAGAGGTATCCACCTGTTAAATATTTCCAATCTCTTCCCAAGATGATTGAGTAATTTCTTACTGGCATATCAATTACCTGAATACTAAGGGTTGTCCTTATTTCAGGGTGTGGGCACAAAACTAAGGTCACATCTTTAATCTCGCCTATGGTTGTTTGTTGCGGACTATTATAAGATAGCATGCTTCTGGAATTTTCCTCTGTACAAGACAAGACTATCTCCTCCATAATAATCTTTGACATCACACTTGGGCCCAAACCGCCATCAATTTGGCAACAATGGGCGATCTTATCTATAATATTTACAGAAATATAAAAGGGGTATTTTTTACAGGGTATATAAAGTTATGTACACCTGCTTTATTTACAAAGGAATCCTCTTCGTTTACCTCTTAAGAGAGGTTAGATACAACATAAGCTTTTCCTTCCATGAATTGTTTTAGATGCATCTGTTGTTCATGGACGACAACCATGTTCAGAAGGGTTGCATCTGCTTTGATGTTGGCCAACTGATTCAAAATATTGTATTTGGAAGAGGGGAGAGGGGAAGTTGTTTCATGACTGTCAAGAACATTAGGAACCTGGACCGTAGCAGCTGATGAAGATGATTTTGGGATAGAAGGATTGCGGGGAGGATCATATTTTTCTTTGGGAGCGTATGATTTGTTCATAGTATTGATGATCATGACATCTTCTAGCTCTGCAAAATCTATGAAAATGATGGTAGTTTCTGGTCTTTTACCAAAGATCTTATCTCTGGCACTCTTCCTTACCTCACATGTGGCTTCCTCGTGGTGTTCCTCACAAAAGTTACACCAACTTCAGGGAAAGATAGCTTTAGGCTGAAAATTATTTTTAATTGGAATCCTAAAGGGGGGTGTGGAAGAGGATGAATCTCTAGGGGTGAGAGGGGAGATAGTTCCTTTTCTCTCATATGATATCATACAATTATTCATTTCTTGTACTAGTTGTAAGAGGGTGGACATGTCCATCTGTTTAACCAATTCTCCCTGGTGAAGACCTGTTCTTTCAAGTTGTTCTTCATACTCTAAACAAGTATGCAGTGCAGAACCAATATTATCAATGGATTTTTCCTCAAGCCTATGATGATAGGGGGAAGGTAATTTGCATTGCAATAATGCATGAAAGCAACTTGGTTTTGAGGTTGAATGAGTTCATGGATTTGATTGTATAACTTCGTGAAACACAAGTTGAAGGACTTGATAGTTTTACCATCCTTATAGGCAATGTTATTGTACTCCCGTAACTGCTCAACTGGGATTTTTGATTTCCCGTAAACTAAATCCTCTAAAACCAATAAACTAACTCCTCCCAAGTATATAGAATCTTAGGAGGAAGGTCAAAGAAATCAACCATAGCCTTCTCTTCCAAGGAATTGATGAATACGCACATGCAAGTATCATTGTCCTTAGCTCCCATGTTGTGAAAAGCATTAGAAAATGCCACCAGGTGTTCATTTGTAGTGACAGTATTATTTCCCAAAAACCTAGGGAGGTTCTCCTTGAATTTAGGAAGTGGACGAGTAGAAGGTGCTAAGTTAAGAGGAGAGGACACATGCCACAGTGTGGTTGTGGCGTCTTCTTCAAACTGAAAAAGAGCATACTTTTTAATGACTTTGGTGGGACTTGTGGTAGACTAGACAGGAATATGGTGGCTATATAAGCTACCAATCATTGACGACGATGAAGACTGAGAGGAGGAAGCACTTCCAGTGCCACCAAATCCATCACTAGATTCCATCTTATGGATGATAAGTGAGGGATAGAAAGACAAACTTGAAGAATCAGACAAATTTCTCCTTAGAGAACTTTTTTGGGTTGACAACACAACATTTCTTTTTCCTATTTCAACAATAGGATTAGTTTAAGTTGATAAGCCTCTTCTTCTTCTAGAAACGAGAGAGTCTAAGGACATGAAAGTAAGGTCGAAACTAAAGGATCAAGAAGGTTACTATTGATTTCTAGGATATCTACGTCTAGCTTCCCAACGTTATTGGGAACTAATATCTCGTTCAATTGCTTCCCATGAATGATTAAGCTCATCACAAGTATTGGCAGTGTCTAAAATGGTGTTGAACAGATTCAAAGCAATGCTGGTCTGATCTTGAAGACCGAGATCAATATTGGGCTTCCTTGCAACAAGCACAATCATTAAGAAATAAAACAATCAAAGAATTAATATCAAAAAAATAGATGTATTCGATGCTAATCAAGCATAAAAATTAACCAGAGAGATATTGAAGATCTCCCCAGTATGGTCACCAAATAAATGTCGAGGAAAAGATATGAAATAATCTTACTCAAGTATTTTTAGATTATGCTTGGATAAAGAAAAATAGACGAGAATATCAACGTATGTTTATATCCATCAAAATTAATATCCTAACTCACAAGTATTGATTACAAGTGCTTAGGCTGGTTTTTATAAATAAAAGCTTGTTGAAAATTCATTATTTATGTGTGTTTTTGAACATAACAGATGCTGAAATAAATATAGAGACAGAAGTAAAGACACCAAGTCGATAATCAAGACATATGAGACATAAAACAATNAACAAATCAAGGGTGGGATCTGAGTAACCAACACAGGGAGGTTGGAAACGACCACCAAAAGTAGGTGAGAACATTTGGGACAACATGATGGACACACATGCCATATCACCCATAGATTTGAAAGACAAGGAGAGAGTTCAACGGGCAGGAGAGATTATGAACAGAGGAGAAGAGGTCCCTCAGAGGCCAATAAATAACACCCAGAACACGCAGAGTATAACCCTCGCGGTTTTCCCCAATCAACCCGAGTAATGTTGATATAAAATAGATCCATGAAATAGCAATCAACCTCAAAGTAAGCCCCTTGGCATAATAGCCATCATAACCAAATACATATACACCAATAATATAAACGAGCCCCTACCCAGGTGAAACGATATAGAGTGACACCAGGTGGTTCGAAATCAAACTCAACAACCCCATAACAACAATACGACCAAGCGAGGTGACAATAACTTTGTGGAGACAGCCGGTCAAGTCTGAACCCTCCAAAAAAACTCATAAGGACAACAAAGAACCTTCATGGCTTCTACCACTCAGAATAATTAATGAAATTGTGACTTCAACCATCGTTTTTTGTTTGCAATGAAAACCACACAACAACCATTCCAGATAAATATCACAAGTTTACATAGTTTCTAGTCTCAAGAAAAGCACAAATTCATACATCACTGAGCCAATATCTATTTCATAACCAGAGCGGGTTCATGGATGGAAAAAAAGACATACCTGTAACCAAAAAAACCTTAAAAATGTGAGCTTGGTCGAGAAGTTCTTCCTTTGCCTAAAAATTAGAGCTTAACCACAACGAAACACAATTGAACAATAGCCAAGCTAGGGTGATGACTAGTGGGAGAGGTATGGAGTGACGTGCAGTAAATGCACGTTGCTTCCATCCTCTATTCATTCAATTACTTAGTACAGGCCAGCCAACCCTCCATTAATCCATCCAATTAATCCATGCGTTGAAACCAACATCCATTACTTGCCAAATGCGCCACCCTATGTCACATTAACCATTTCCAACCACACCATAACACATATCACATGTGTTTCCATATAACTCAATAAATCGTATATCTACTAACCCCGTTAGCTAGGACTAACAACAATCCCTTAATTTCAATGCATGTAGTGTATCATAGTATCCTAGTAGAATAGTTTAATTTCTTACTTAGATTTTTTCCATTTTTCTTTTATCACATAAGCTCTCTTGACATGGAATTGATAATTTAGAGTAAAGAAACTCACACATAGCATGAATTATCCATCACCCATTTGTTGCGAATAGAACCAACATTTGAACATCAACCATGCTCAAACCTGTAAACAATGTCGAACAACAACATAACATCAGATAAGAACCAGATCTGATCCTCCAATCTACAAGAGGGTCCCACCTAATAGTATTATATATATCGTTAGCTTATAATAATAGGCTTTAGCAATACTTTGTGAGAAAAATCTCCCTTGTGATTTTTATCGTCAACAAACTGGCAACTCCACAGAGAAATTTGTTTTTAACAGATTTAGAACTCAGAACTCATGGTTTCACAGACCAACAACAGTAGGTCGAGATGATATAACCAGGAAGAATATGCAACAGAGAGAAGTGAACGAATTTAATGGAAAAATGACTAGGAATTTGGGAATAACTCATGAAAAATGTTATGTATGAGGGGTTTTACCACTGTGTGCATAATCGTTCAACCAGAATCTTCTCTTTACTTCAAGGAGAAAAATTATGGACTTGCTCTCTTAAATTCTCAAATGAATGAAGACAAGGAAAGCAGAAGTGGGAGATAACCAATTTTTTTTTTAAAGACAACAGTGAAAGCAAACAACAATTTCAAGTTCTTTCAGGGGAACATCGTAACATCTGTGTAAGATTGATTGTTATTGACTAACAATACCTTGCAGGAGTGTCACTGTGGCAGAATTGATCCAACATCTTATTCTTGACCAAAATCAATTAAAAGACGAAAAAGCAATAAAAATCATAACATAATTAAAATTGCAGAATTCAAAACAGTAGATATAAAATGACTGAAATGTAAAAGCAGCATGAAATGATTAAAATCAAAAGAAAAAATCAAACTGCTTGTAAAGATGAAATGAAAATAGTGATAGAAAAGAAAGCATAGTTAGAATACTAATAGACATAAAATCCAAACAACGTTAGAACTTTTCACGTTGGTTCCACGTAATGTTTCAAGTGAGGACCATTAGTGTTGTAGGAAAACAATCACTCCTGTAAATATTTTAGAATGTAAGAACTAATACCCTGGACAAAAGTGACCTTGAAAGGACCCAACCATAAAACTTGAAACTCTGAGTTGATAATCGGCCCTCTAAATCATACAATGAGATCGTCAAGATAAATATGAATACTAATCAATTTGTTAGGGGTTATTCGTATATGTCCTTTAAAAGTGGTACTTGCATCAAGTAATCCAAAAAGCATATGTTCATAAGTCACGACACCCCAATTAGTAATAAGAGTGGTTTTGTGAGCATATTCCCTTTTCCATTGATTTGATTGTAACCCAAAAAACTGCCGAGTAAGGGCCTCATTTATGACCTTATCATTCACTGCAAAATCATTTCCATATTAGGGGGAGGGAAGGGATTTTTCATAATAGCCTGATTGAATGTAAGAAAATTAATGCAGAAGCTAATATGATCAACGACCTTCAGAAAATGTACCAATTTGCAAACCCATTCAGGGCACTTGACCAGAAAGATGACTCAAACCTTTAACAAATTTTCCAATTCCCTTTTAATAGTTTCTTTCAATGCAAGGTTAATAGGGATTTTTTTTTGCCTAACTGGTTTCATGTCTTCCTTGATGGGGATATCATGTTGTATAATACCAGGATCAAAACCACGAAGATCCTCGTAAGACCAAGCACAAAAATATTGAAATCCACCAAGTAGCTTGGCAAACTTCATTTTTTCTTCACCAGAACATTGGGCACCTATTTTAACATTCTTTGGAGACTTGGGTGTCCCAATGTTCAAGGAGATGGTTTCACCCACCTCCCCTTTTGACTCATCTTCTTTCTGTTTGTCTTTATTTCCTACATCACTCGATGAAAATGAACTTCCTAGGAGACTCAAGCCTTCAGGGATCTTGTCATATTCTATGGATATAATTTCCTTCGACTTAAAGGGTTCATTATGAATGAAATCACAAATGCTTTCATCGTTAGGGAAGACCTGCCAAGATTCTATATTGTCAGGGATATGTGGATGATATAGAGATTGAAAAGTACAATTAGGTCTATGTGGCATTAGTTGTCGAGTAGGAGAGGCTGCAAAAACAGCTAACCGATCAGCCATTGAGTTCAATTCCCTCTTAACATGAGTGATGCTGAAAGATAATAGGTTCGAGATAAGCGCCCAAATAGTTTGGGTGTATTGTTTCATCAACTTGTTGCTAGGGGAGTAAATCTTACGTATAAGGTTCACAACAAGCTCGGAGTCCCCAAAAATTGAAAGGTGACCACAACCAAGATTATAGGAGTTTTCAATGCCTAATAATAAAGCTTTGAATTTAGTGACATTGTTCATGAAAGAAAAATCCAACCTATAAGAAAAGTTATGGATTTTTATTATAAGAGAAATCAAGACAATGCCAACTCCATTCCCTTCATTTGAGCATGAACCATCAAAGTTCCTGTGCCACGTACCCTCATCTAAATCAATTTGTTCTAAGGGAATGTTATCCTCCTCAGCAAATATGGAATACACTCCTAGGTCCTCTTCGATACAGTTTACATTAGGCCGTGGGACACTCTCTATGTAAGGTGAAATCCTTCCCTCTCTAAGGACTATAATGTTTTTACCATTCCGAGGAACAAATAAATGTGTTCCATCAAGTGAGAGGTATCCACCTGTTAAATATTTCCAATCTCTTCCCAAGATGATTGAGTAATTTCTTACTGGCATATCAATTACCTGAATACTAAGGGTTGTCCTTATTTCAGGGTGTGGGCACAAAACTAAGGTCACATCTTTAATCTCGCCTATGGTTGTTTGTTGCGGACTATTATAAGATAGCATGCTTCTGGAATTTTCCTCTGTACAAGACAAGACTATCTCCTCCATAATAATCTTTGACATCACACTTGGGCCCAAACCGCCATCAATTTGGCAACAATGGGCGATCTTATCTATAATATTTACAGAAATATAAAAGGGGTATTTTTTACAGGGTATATAAAGTTATGTACACCTGCTTTATTTACAAAGGAATCCTCTTCGTTTACCTCTTAAGAGAGGTTAGATACAACATAAGCTTTTCCTTCCATGAATTGTTTTAGATGCATCTGTTGTTCATGGACGACAACCATGTTCAGAAGGGTTGCATCTGCTTTGATGTTGGCCAACTGATTCAAAATATTGTATTTGGAAGAGGGGAGAGGGGAAGTTGTTTCATGACTGTCAAGAACATTAGGAACCTGGACCGTAGCAGCTGATGAAGATGATTTTGGGATAGAAGGATTGCGGGGAGGATCATATTTTTCTTTGGGAGCGTATGATTTGTTCATAGTATTGATGATCATGACATCTTCTAGCTCTGCAAAATCTATGAAAATGATGGTAGTTTCTGGTCTTTTACCAAAGATCTTATCTCTGGCACTCTTCCTTACCTCACATGTGGCTTCCTCGTGGTGTTCCTCACAAAAGTTACACCAACTTCAGGGAAAGATAGCTTTAGGCTGAAAATTATTTTTAATTGGAATCCTAAAGGGGGGTGTGGAAGAGGATGAATCTCTAGGGGTGAGAGGGGAGATAGTTCCTTTTCTCTCATATGATATCATACAATTATTCATTTCTTGTACTAGTTGTAAGAGGGTGGACATGTCCATCTGTTTAACCAATTCTCCCTGGTGAAGACCTGTTCTTTCAAGTTGTTCTTCATACTCTAAACAAGTATGCAGTGCAGAACCAATATTATCAATGGATTTTTCCTCAAGCCTATGATGATAGGGGGAAGGTAATTTGCATTGCAATAATGCATGAAAGCAACTTGGTTTTGAGGTTGAATGAGTTCATGGATTTGATTGTATAACTTCGTGAAACACAAGTTGAAGGACTTGATAGTTTTACCATCCTTATAGGCAATGTTATTGTACTCCCGTAACTGCTCAACTGGGATTTTTGATTTCCCGTAAACTAAATCCTCTAAAACCAATAAACTAACTCCTCCCAAGTATATAGAATCTTAGGAGGAAGGTCAAAGAAATCAACCATAGCCTTCTCTTCCAAGGAATTGATGAATACGCACATGCAAGTATCATTGTCCTTAGCTCCCATGTTGTGAAAAGCATTAGAAAATGCCACCAGGTGTTCATTTGTAGTGACAGTATTATTTCCCAAAAACCTAGGGAGGTTCTCCTTGAATTTAGGAAGTGGACGAGTAGAAGGTGCTAAGTTAAGAGGAGAGGACACATGCCACAGTGTGGTTGTGGCGTCTTCTTCAAACTGAAAAAGAGCATACTTTTTAATGACTTTGGTGGGACTTGTGGTAGACTAGACAGGAATATGGTGGCTATATAAGCTACCAATCATTGACGACGATGAAGACTGAGAGGAGGAAGCACTTCCAGTGCCACCAAATCCATCACTAGATTCCATCTTATGGATGATAAGTGAGGGATAGAAAGACAAACTTGAAGAATCAGACAAATTTCTCCTTAGAGAACTTTTTTGGGTTGACAACACAACATTTCTTTTTCCTATTTCAACAATAGGATTAGTTTAAGTTGATAAGCCTCTTCTTCTTCTAGAAACGAGAGAGTCTAAGGACATGAAAGTAAGGTCGAAACTAAAGGATCAAGAAGGTTACTATTGATTTCTAGGATATCTACGTCTAGCTTCCCAACGTTATTGGGAACTAATATCTCGTTCAATTGCTTCCCATGAATGATTAAGCTCATCACAAGTATTGGCAGTGTCTAAAATGGTGTTGAACAGATTCAAAGCAATGCTGGTCTGATCTTGAAGACCGAGATCAATATTGGGCTTCCTTGCAACAAGCACAATCATTAAGAAATAAAACAATCAAAGAATTAATATCAAAAAAATAGATGTATTCGATGCTAATCAAGCATAAAAATTAACCAGAGAGATATTGAAGATCTCCCCAGTATGGTCACCAAATAAATGTCGAGGAAAAGATATGAAATAATCTTACTCAAGTATTTTTAGATTATGCTTGGATAAAGAAAAATAGACGAGAATATCAACGTATGTTTATATCCATCAAAATTAATATCCTAACTCACAAGTATTGATTACAAGTGCTTAGGCTGGTTTTTATAAATAAAAGCTTGTTGAAAATTCATTATTTATGTGTGTTTTTGAACATAACAGATGCTGAAATAAATATAGAGACAGAAGTAAAGACACCAAGTCGATAATCAAGACATATGAGACATAAAACAAT
>JZKD02S2405720.1:0-14009 GCA_000966675.3 Picea glauca | reverse complement strand
GCATATACGGAAGACAAAATGTGCATATATGGAAGAGAGCTTCCGTATATGCGCATTCACGGAAGGAAAAAATGCGCATTTACAAAAACAAAAATACGCATTTATGGAATCTCTCTTCCGTATATGTACATTTTGTCTTCCGTATATGCGCATTTATGGAAGGCAAAATGCACATTTACAAATGCGCTCTTCTGTATATAGATCTTTCTTATATGTGCATTTTGGATTCCGTATATGCGCATTTATAAAAGCGAAAATGCACATATACAAAAGATAGAATGCGCATATACGGATGATAGTTTCTATAAATGCGCATTTTGGCTTTCGTATATGCGCATTATTTCCTTCCTTAAATGCACATATATAGAATCTCTCTTCCATATATGCATATTTACGGAAGCCATAATGCGCATTTACGGAAGCTCTCTTCCATAGATAGAGCTTCTGTATATGCGCATTTGGGCTTCCGTAAATGTGCATATACAGAAGCCAAAATGCACATATATGGAAGCTCTCTTCCGTATATGCACATTTTGGCTTCTGTATATGCACATTTTTTCCTTTCGTAAATGCACATATACGGAAGCCTAAATGCACATATACGGAAGAGAGATTTCATATATGTGCATTTTGACTTCCATATATGCACATTTACGGAAAGAGAAAATGTACATATACAGAATCCAAAATGCGCATATACGGAAGAGAGCTTCCGTATATGTGCATTTTGGCTTTTGTATATGCACATTTATGAAAGCCAAAATGCACATATACGAAAGCTCTATATACGGAAGAGATATTCCATAAATGTGCATATACATGAGACAAAATGCGCATATATAGAAGAGAGCTTCTGTATATGCACATTTTGGTTTCCTTAAATCTCTCTTTCGTATATGCGCATTTTGGCTTCCATAAATGTGCATTTACGGAAGCCATAATGCGCATATACGGAAGGAAAAATGTGCATATACGGAAGAGAGCTTCCATATATGCGCATTTACGGAAGGAAAAATGCACATTTACGGAAAACAAAAATGTACATTTATGGAAGATCTCTTCCATATATGTACATTTTGCCTTCAGTATATGCACATTTATAGAAGCCAAAATGTGCATATATGGAAGCTCTCTTCTGTATATAGAGCTTCTGTATATGCGCATTTACAGAAGTCAAAATGCGCATGTACGAAAGATAGAATGCACATATATGGAAGATAACTTCCATATATGCACATTTTGGCTTCCTTAAATGCGTATATATGGAAGCCAAAATGTGCATATACGAAAGCTCTCTTCCATATATGCGCATTTTGGCTTCCGTATATGTGCATTTATGGAAGGAAAAAATGTGCATATACGGAAGCCAAAATGCGCATATACAGAAGAGAGCTTTTGTATATGCACATTTATGAAAGCCAAAATGTGCATATATGGAAGCTCTATATACAGAAGAGAGCTTCTGTAAATGTGCATATACAGAAGACAAAATATGCATATACAGAAGAGAGCTTCCGTATATGAGTGCATTTATGGAAGGAAAAAATGCTCATTTACGGAAGCCAAAATGCGCATATACGAAAGCCAAAATGTGCATATACGGAAGAGAGCTTCCCTATATGCAAATTTTTGGTTTCCATAACTCTCTCTTCCATATATGGGCATTTTGGCTTCCGTAAATGCGCATTTACGGAAGCCAAAATGCGCATATACGGAAGGCAAAATGTGTATATACGAAAGAGAGCTTCCGTATATGCGCATTTACAGAAGTCAAAATGTGCATTTATAGAAGCCAAAATGTGCATATATGGAAGATAGAATGCGCATATAGAGCTTCTGTATATGTGCATTTATGGAAGCCAAAATGTGCATATACGGAAGAGGGCGTAGTTCCATAGGTCACAATTCCACAAGTCATAGTTCCACAAGGTGTAGTTCCACAGGTCATAGTTCCAGAGGGCATAGTTCCAGAGATCATAGTTCCAGAGGGCATAGTTCCACAGGTTAGAGTTACATAGGTCACAATTCCACAGGTCATAGTTCCAAAGGGCCTAGTTCTAGAGGGCATAGTTCCACAGGTCATAGATCCAGAGGGCGTAGTTCTATAGGGCATAGTTTCAAAGGGCATAGTTCCAGAGGTGATAGTTCCAGAGGCGTAGTTCCAAATGGCGTAGTTCCACATGTCATAGTTCCAGAGGCGTAGTTCCAGAGGGCGTAGTTCCAAAGGGCGTAGTTGCAGAGGTCATAGTTCTAGAGGGCATAGTTCCACAGGTCATAGTTCCAAAGGGCATAGTTCCAGAGGGAATAGTTCCATAGGTCATAGTTCCAGAGGGTGTAGTTCCAAAGGTCATAGTTCCATAGGGTGTAGTTCCACAGGTCATAGTTCCAGAGGGCGTAGTTCCACAAGTCATAGTTCCATAGGTCATAGTTCTAGAGGCGTAGTTCTAGAGGGCGTAGTTCCAGAGTTCATAGTTCCAAAGGGCGTAGTTTTAGAGGTCATAGTTCCAAAGGGACTAGTTCCAAAGGGCNTAGTTCCACAGGTCATAGATCCAGAGGGCGTAGTTCTATAGGTCATAGTTTCAAAGGGCATAGTTCTAGAGGTGATAGTTCCAGAGGCGTAGTTCCAAATGGCGTAGTTCCACATGTCATAGTTCCAGAGGCGTAGTTCCAGAGGGCGTAGTTCCAAAGGGCGTAGTTGCAGAGGTCATCGTTCTAGAGGGCATAGTTCCACAGGTCATAGTTCCAAAGGGCGTAGTTCCAGAGGGAATAGTTCCATAGGTCATAGTTCCAGAGGGTGTAGTTCCAAAGGTCATAGTTCCATAGGGTGTAGTTCCACAGGTCATAGTTACAGAGGGCGTAGTTCCACAAGTCATAGTTCCATAGGTCATAGTTCTAGAGGCATAGTTCTAGAGGGCGTAGTTCCAGAGGTCATAGTTCCAAAGGGCGTAGTTTTAGAGGTCATAGTTCCAAAGGGACTAGTTCCAAAGGGCATAGTTCTAGAGGGTGTAGTTCCACAGGTCATAGTTCCAGAGGTCATAGTTCCAAAGGGTGTAGTTCCAGAGGGCGTATTTCCAGAAGTGATAGTTCCAGAGGCATAGTTCCAGATGGTGTAGTTCCACATGTCATAGTTCCATAGGTGTAGTTCCATAGGGCGTAGTTCCAGAGGGTGTAGTTCCAGAGGGCGTAGTTTAAGAGGTCATAGTTCCAGAGGGTGTAGTTCCAGAGGGTGTAGTTCCAGAGGTCATAGTTACAAAGGCGTAGCTCCAGAGGGCGTAGTTCCACAGGTCATAGTTCCATAGGGTGTAGTTCCAGAGTTCATAGTTCCAGAGGCCGTAGTTCCACTGGTCATAGTTCCAGAGGGCATAGTTCTATAGGTCATAGTTCCACAAGTCATAGTTCTATCGGTCATAGTTCCAAAGGTCATAGTTCTAGAGGTCATAGTTCTAGAGGGTGTAATTCTAGAGGTCATAGTTCCACTGGTCAAAGTTCTAGAGGTCATAGTTCCAGAGGGCGTAGTTCAAGAGGTCATAGTTCCAGAGGGCATAGTTCCATAGGTCATAGTTCCATAGGTCACAATTCCACAGGTCATAGATCCAAAGGTCATACTTCTAGAGGGTGTAGTTCCATAGGTCATGGTTCTAGAGGGCGTAGTTCCAGAGGTCATAGTTCTAGAGGTCATAGTTCCAGAGGGTGTAGTTCTAGATGTCATAGTTCTAGAGGGTGTAGTTACACAAGTCATAGTTCTAGAGGTCATAGTTCTAGAGGGTGTAGTTCCACAGGTCATAGTTCTAGAGGGTGTAGTTCCATAGGTCATAGTTCTTGGGGTCATTCCACATGTCATAGTTCTAGAGGGCGTAGTTCCATGGGTCATAGTTCCTGGGTCATTCCACATGTCATAGTTCTAGAGGGCGTAGCTCTAGAGGGCATAGTTCAAGAGGTCATAGTTCTAGAGGGCGTAGTTCCAGAGATCATAGTTCCACAGGTCACAATTCACATTTCCACAAGTCATAGTTCCAAAGGTCATAGTTATAGAGGGCATAGTTCGAGAGGTCATTGTTCTAGAGGTTATAGTTCCAAAGGACGTAGTTCTAGAGGTCATAGTTCCAAAGGCCGTATTTCTAGAGGTCATAGTTCCAGAGGGCGTAGTTCCACAGGTCATAGTTCCACAGGGCCCAGTTCCATAGTTCATAGTTCCACAGGTCATAGTTCCATATGTCATAGTTTCAAAGGTCATATTTTCAGAGGTCATAGTTCTAGAGGGTGTAATTATAAACAGGGATGATAAGTTTGCATAGGGAAATGAACCCTAAACCTAACCATAGATGATTGGTCCCATCTACAACCCTTAGACTATGAATAAATCCATTTATATGCAATACCTCCATGAATATTACTATTTTATCAAAGACTAAAAGAGAAAAAATTACATACCTCCTTCTTTAAACTGCTTGTTGGGAGAAAAATATAAAGTAATTAAGAAATCGCATAGCCAAAAGCAGGCTAAGCACACAAAATCCAATCAAAAATCCAAAGGAAAAGCCCCTCCAGAAGCTTATAGTTGTTTCATTAGTCTATCCCAGCTAAAATTTGAGGATAAATCCCCCCAGTGATGTCCTCCAATCCATCTAATCCCTCTCCCTCATAGCCAATTTCCCTTTGCATGTGCCCTCTCCATCCAAATCTTGAGAAAATTTTAACACTCTAGAATCTTTGTCCCTTTCCTTGGTCTCACCTTGAATCCTTGCAACACACTTATGGATTCCTTATTCATCTACAACCTTCCCAAACTTGATTTCTCGTCAAAAAATGTATATCCCTAGAACAAAATTAAGAGGATGATTAAGGGCATGATAAAAAAAATTAGGATGTAAAACAAGTAAGGAGAGGTGGGAAGAGGCTGCAAATAGGGGAAAAGAATTGGGATCCCAAGAAAATCTTGAATTCTTTTGATAGTGATAGAAAAAAACCTCAAATAGTATCATGAAGTTTCTCTTCTATAAGTTCCACCTCCCCCTTTTCCATTACCAACTCCTCTAAGCACAATTCATTCCTTCCATATGCCACCATTATTACAAACATGCAAAGATAAACAAGTATGATTGTGCACGTTGTTGTAGTAGTTTGAAGATGATAAACCTTAAAACAAAGCCTCTCTCCCAACTAGTAATACAGTTATATCAATGGTTCATCCTATTTGTCATAAATATCTGAAATTGTGGAAATACCACATTTTAGCAATATTCTTTTATTTTTAAACTTATAACTCTTGCTTCTCATCCATCTTCTTAACTTATACATAATAGCCATATACATATATTGAAATCCATAAGTGCAATATAACAACATGTTTTATAAAGTCTAAGCTCATTGCACTTACATTGTATTCATAGAATATGCCTTCTTTCACTTGCATACATTGTTTTGACTAACTTGACTAACATTGTAGCAATCCATAAGTAATGATTTCCTTTAATTATTATGTTTTTTTATATTTTAATCTCTTCCCATATTTTTATCTTTCTTTGTCACATAAGTTCATTGCAAATACATTATATTCATAGAATATGCCTTCATTCACTTACATACATTGTTTTGACTAACTTGACTAATATTGTAGCAATCCATAAGTAGTGATTTTCTTTATATGTTCTTTATATTTTAATCTCCTCCCATATTTTTTTCGTTGTGTTTGTCATATAAGTTAACGATATGTTTATTAAGAAATAGTGTTGAATTTTAAAATATATTTATTTAGTTATTAATAAGATATTTTGATAATGTATGAAATGTTTTTTTTAAAATAAGGTTGGAGTTTCAAAATAAATTTAATTTGTAATTTTATGGTTTTTAACATTCAATTAACTTATTAATTTATTATTTATTTCTTATGATAGATTATGTTAAATTTTTAGTTATATTCGATGGTTAAAAAGCTCCATGACAATTAGTTTTACTATCAAATTTTATCATTATTAATAAACAAATATTTTATGATTCCTTATTTATTTGTGAGTGGTCTTGATTTATCTCTAAGATTTTTATACTCTTTTTAAAAAAAAATTGTGTTTTTGGCTTTTTATATTAGTAGCAAATCAACATGAAATAAATTGATAGACTTATTGGGTAGATGGGTTTTATAAAAATGTACCATTCTTACTAAGAAATCCAATACTTTTCATTAAATACATTAAAATTTTCACATATATATAAATGTAAGTATAACTTTCCTTGATAAGTTATGGGTTTTTTTTTTTTAAAGTGATGATTTATAAAATTATTGGCAAGTAAATTATATCCTAACTAAATTTACAGTGAGGATAGTCATCATTGATGGTTATTTGTAAATGTAGGTTCACTCATCACCACTATCAATTAAAAACTTACAAAGAGTTAATTACAACTCATGAAGATCGATAATATAATTATAAATGATTTTAAAAGAACAAAGTGATTTTGATATTTTTTAATTTTAAATTCTACAACAATTTAGTTTATAAGTACTTATTATGTGGAGATTTTAAATTTTATTTTTAATTAAAAAAAATATATATATCAGTGTGTAATGTAATGAACTTCACTATTGGAATTAATCAATTTCAAATATTTCAATGAATGTGTAATGAACTTCATTGTTGGAATTAATCAATTTCAAATATTTCAATGAATGTGTAATGAACTTCAGTGTTGGAATTAATCAATTTCAAATATTTCAAAAAATCACATCTGTTAAAACATCATAAAATCCACCTAAATTATGTTCCATGTGCTCACTATATCTAAAATTGGGTTTTAAATTTGATTTTATGTAATGTATTTTGTTTTGATTAAGAAAATGTAAGTCAAACCATATCGAAAATTGTTGAATAGTGAATAATGAATCATCTAAGATGTTTAAGAGTGAATATTGTTTACAACGTTCAACAATAGATTTTTCATATTAATAATTTGGAAGATTGGAGGTATTAAAGTTTATGCCAAATTGGAACACTACCATACCAGAACAAAATGCTAAATAGTGCCCACTGAAAATATTGACCACTTCCCGAATTTGTAGATATGATAATTGGACGTAGATCTGAACCACCACCGAAACCTATCGAGAGAGGGAACTTACATTAAAAACTCATGAAATCTAGTCAATCTTAAGCAGGACATGTTGTTTTTATATTCGCAGAGAGGGCGCAGGATAGCTTTGTTCCAAATGGTTTCCCTTCTTGTTTGTCAGAGGAGAGGGGCGATTGACAAATCAGACTAAGTTACAGAACTGGGTGACTCGCTTATTGTCTCCAAAGAAGGCTTCCAATATTTGCAGCTCATGAATCTTATGCTTAATCCCCTCACCTCCCCCAACATCATCTTCATCATCCACATGCAATTTCAGCATAAAAACAAGGTCCTTTGTCTCCGTTGTTTCTTTCACACCATAATCTCTTGATCCAGATCATGCGAGGCTCTTGGATTTCGAAGTCGACTTGGGAAGAGTCAAATCGGCCTTAAACAAGAGGGAAGCCCTCTAGAGGAGAGAGGGGCGAGTGGAGTTTATGCATGGTAAGAAGGAGATAGAGATGCCCTAATTCTACCTCGTCCTCTATTGAAAGCGACGTTGATCGCTTTCTAAGGCGGTGGAATGGTAGACGAAATGTGTCACAAAGTAATCATTTCACCACCCCTGTGCAAACGGTGAATCGGTGGGTTGACCCTTCAAGACTTGAGGTTTAAGCATCGATCACTAATTTTGTCTTACGTTGCTTAAACAATGGCCACCTTAACCTTTGAAGGCAGCAAGACAACATCATCGCCATTGATTAACCCTTTTAGAAGATCGAAGGGGCATTTTGTTAGTGTTTTAAATACCAGAGTCGAAATTGTAATTTTAGATAGATATAGCTTGAAAGCATTTTGAAGATAATTTTCTATTTGTATTCGGAGATGTTCTCTCTGTTTACACTCTATTTTTACTAAGTTTGTAAACTTGTATGATTTCTTGACTTCAATTTGATTTAACGCAGTAATTATTTTATTTTACCGATTCCCGGTCCCAAATTTATTCGGAGATTATTTGTTTAAAAGTGTGCGGAGTTATTTTGTTTCCAAAAACTCTGAACCCAAAGTTGTGGGCCCAAAGCGTGATCACATTTTGCATTTTGGGTGTAGTTGTTTTGTTTTTATGTTGGGTATTAGTAAATGACGAACCCCGAATTCAAACAAGACTCGTTTTGCATTTCGGCAATAATTGTTTTGCTTTTTGTGTTAGGTGTTCGTAAGTGCCGAAACCATTTCGTGATTCAGCAATTATAATTTTACTCTTTTTTTGCATCGGAGGTTAGCAAACCCCGAACCCCGAACTCCAACTTGCCTGGGCCCACAACCTGTTTGCATTTCGTGAATCGGCAAATATCATTACGAATTGGTTTTATGTCCGGCATTTGTAATCACCGAAACCCGATCCTTTGATTGACCTCCATTTTCTTTCACATTTGGTATCAAAGCCGCCATTATATCCTCTAGAGCATCCTGTCAGTTGCTCATTTCAGCGCAGATAATTCCTGTTGGTGCCCAATTTCACTTTTCGATTTTCCTGCATGAAGTTTTATTTGATTTCTTTCAAATTTTTATAAATGGATGCATCTGGTAGTAGTTCTTCTCAGGTTCATGTTCCCGTCCTGAGCGAGAAGTCATATGATTCTTGGTATATTAGAATGAGGACAATTTTGTGTTCTCAGGATTTGTGGACTTATGTTATTGATGGTTTTGCTGAGCCAGCTGATGCTACAACATAATTGGCTCTATCTAATGTTGACCATGTTTTGCTGAAGGAAAACAGGAAGAAGGATAACAAAGCTCTTGGATTAATCCAACAAGGATTAAATGACTCCATTTTTATGAAGATTGCTAGTGCTACATCTTCGAATATGGCTTGGGACATTCTTGAAACCTATTATCAAGGTGTTTCCAAGGTGAAGACAGTCAAGTTGCAGAAATTGAGAAGGGATTTCGAAAATCTGAAGATGAAGGATAATGAAAGTGTTGATACTTTCATGACTCAAGTAATGAGTGTTGTGAACCAGCTCAGGCAGTATGGAGATGATGTTGAGAATAAAAGAGTTATTGAGAAAGTGCTAAGAAKTTTGCCCAAGAAGTTTGAACCTGTTGCGGTACCCATTAAGGAATTTAAGGATTTAAGTCTAATGCAAATTGATGAATTAACTGGTTCTCTTGTTGCTCATGAATCTAGGATATCTAGATATGAAGAAGGATCCATGGAGCATGCTTTCAAATCCCAACTGCAGGTTACCAGAGGCAAAGGCAGAGGAAGGTTYCATACTCGTGGAAGAGGAGGTCGATTTTCTGGTYGAAGGGAAAACAAAGYTGAATCAGAGTCTGAGCAGAAGTTCCAGTAGAATCCTCCTACTTTAAGAGAGAGCAGCAGCAAACCTTGGMAGCAAGAAAATTAGAGGTATGATAAAACTAAAGTACAATGTTATTATTGTAAGTAGTTTGGGCATTTTGCTAATAAATGTTGGAAGAAAYAGGAAGATGCTGGAAAGCACTCTACACAYATCACAAATGAGTTCGAGCATGATCAAAATCCTGTGTTTCTGACCTATAATGTCACTCGGGAAAATGCTAATGATATTTGGTTTTTGAATAGTGGTTGCAGAAACCACATGACTTGTAATAAGGATTTATTTTCTTCTATTGATACTAGTATTTAGTCTGAAGTAAAACTGGAAAATTACTGTAAGGTTACAGTTAATGGTAAAGGTATAGTTCCAGTTTACACTAAGAACAATCGGAGAAGAAATATTGATGATGTTTACTTTGTGTCTGGTTTAAAATGCAATCTTATTAGTGTTGGACAGTTGTTGGAGAAAAAGTACAGAGTGTTCTTCAACAAGAAGGTGTGTACTATCTATGATAAATTACCCAGCAAACAGTTCATTGCAAGAGTAGAGATGACCAAGAATAGAATGTTTCCACTTGTTATGAGAAATAATTTAAGTGGTTCTTTGATTGCCTAAAAGGTTGGAAGTTTAGATGAATCTTGGTTATGGCATTTGAGATATGGTCATTTACATTTTGGTGGCTTAGATCTGTTATAGAAGAAGCAGATGGTAAAGGGGTTGCCATGTATTCAGCAACCTGCAAGCTCTTGTGAGAGTTGTATACTTGGGAAGCATCATAGAGAAAAAATTGTTTCAGGTGTTTCCTACAGGGCAAAAGCTCCATTAGAAATCATTCACACATATTTATGTGGACCTATGCAAACACCTTCTTTGAACGGTTGTGTTTATTTCATGAATTTTATTGATGATTTCAGTAGGAAGACTTGGTTGTATTTGTTGAAATAGAAATATGAAGATTTTGATGTTTTTAAGAAGTTTAAGTCTATGGTTGAGAATGAGAGTGGTCAAACCATTAAAATCTTAAGGTCTGATAGAGGAGGTGAATACAAACTTAATCAATTTATTGAATTTTGTGATTTTCATGGAATTAAAAGGCAGTTTACTGCTCGATATACTCCATAGAAGAATGGAGTGGTTGAAAGGAAGAATCAGACCATCATGGACATGGCTCGAAGCATGTTGAAAGAAAAGCATATTTCAAATGAATATTGGGGAGATGCAGTTATTTGCTCTGTTTTTATCTTGAATAGAAGTCTAACCAAGACCGTGAGGGATCATGTACCTCAGGAAGCCTGGGATGGTAATCCATGCAATGTTTCTCATTTCAGAATTTTTGGATGTGTTGCATTTTCTCATGTACCTACCGAAATGAGGAGGAAGTTGGATGACAGAAGCAAGAGATGTATCTTTGTTGGATACAGTGAAGAGTCTATGGCATATAAACTCTACAATCCCATCACCCAAAAATATGTAATCAACAGAGATGTTCAATTTAAAGAAGATGAAGCCTGGGATGGAAGTATTGACAAAACAATTTCAGAGGGAGATGTGTTACACCATGAAGATGATGATGGAGCTGAGTAGGCTGAAGGAGATGGACATATGGTTCCACATGCACATACGCCTGCAGTAAGAAGTCCAACAAGGCAAGCACCAGATTCTAGCCCACCTCAATTTAGAATGCCCAGAACTCATGAGCGTGGTGAGCCATCTGGACATGGTGGACATCAAACATATTCACAGGTAAATAGTGAATCAAATCCCACGTTAGCTTCATTAAGAGACGGATTTTAAGGACAAGAGACTAGAAGCTTAAGAGAATTGTATGATCAGAATGAAGAAGTAGATCAGATTTCAAATTTTGCATTAATGGCATGTGATCCTGTAAGTTTTGATGAAGCTGCTAAAAGGATGTCTGGATAAAAGTAATGGATGAGGAGATTGATTCCTTTGAAAGAAATAACACTTGGGATCTTGTAGATATACCTAAAGGTAAGAACATCATTGGTGTTAAGTGGGTTTATAAGACTAAGTTGAATGCAGATAGTGAAGTTTAGAAGTACAAGGCAAGACTTGTAGCTCAGGGGTTTAGTCAGCAACTCGGTATTAATTACAATGAAACATTTTCTCCTATAGCAAGAATTGACACTGTGAGGATGGTCTTAGCTATTGCAGCTCGGAATAGATGGATCATGCATTAGATGGACATTAAGTCTTCATTCTTAAATGGATATTTGGAAGAAGAGGTTTATGTAAGACAACCTCCAGGTTATGAGATTGATAAGCATAGAGATAAAGTTTACAAGTTAAGGAAGGGTTTAAATGGATTGAAGTAGGCATCCAAAGTTTGGTATAGCAGGATTGATGAGTACCTAATCAAAATTGGATTCAACAAAAGTCCAAGTGAACCAACTCTGTATACAAAGGTAAAACAGAAAGGTAAAATTTTGATTGTTTGTTTGTATGTTGATGACCTGATTTTTACTAGAGATCTATCTGTGGATCATTTTAAGGATGCCATGAAAACRGAGTTTGAAATGACTGATTTAGGATTGATGAAGTATTTTCTTGGAATTGAAGTGGATCAATCTGATGATGGAATTTTCATTTGTCAAACTAACTATGCAAATGAAGTGCTGAAAAGGTTTAGAATGTTGAATTGTAAACCAGTTGCAACACCTATGGCAACTGGTATTAAACTGAGCAAGTATGATGAAGGATCATATGTTGATCCAACTMTGTATAAGAGGATGGTTGGAAGCCTTATGTACTTAACAAACAGACCTGATATTATGTTTGTTGTAAGTTTGATTTCCAGGTTCATGGATACTCCGAAGACTACTCATTGGCAAGCAGGAAAGAAGATCCTGAGATATGTTGTTGGAACAACTGACTTTGGTATTCAATACACATCAAACTTGAACTTTGAGCTGATCGGATATAATGATAGTGATTTTGCAGGTTCCATTGATGACAGGAAAAGAACATCTGGGTATGTGTTCAGTCTTGGATCTCGAGCAGTGGCATGGGAAACAAAGAAACAACCCATTTTGACTCTATCTTCTACTGAAGCAGAGTATGTTGCAACAGTTGCAGCTGCATGTCAAGCTGTGTGGATGAGAAAGGTCTTGAATGAATTGTTGCATGACCAGAATGATGCAACACAAATTGTTTGTTCTGCCATTGCACTGTCAAAGAATCACATCTTTCACAAACAGAGTAAGCACATTGATACAAGGTATCATTTCATTTAAGAGCTCGTAAATGGCAAAGAAATTTATGTTCAGTTCTCTAGATCTGAAGAACAATTTGCAGACATATTTACAAAGCCTTTGAGAAATGAACTGTTTAAAATTCATAGAAAAAAATATTGGGGTCTACAAGCTGTAATGCATTGTTTATAGCAATTTTGTTTTACTTGTTTTAAAGTTTGTTTGGCTCTAAAATGATTAAGAGGGAGTATGTTAGAAAGTAATCATTTCACCAACCCTGTGCAAACGGTGAATCGATGGGTTGACCCTTCAAGACTTGAGGTTTAAGCACCGATCACTAATTTTGTCTTACATTGCTTAAACGGTGGTCGCCTTAACCTTTGAAGGCAGCAAGACACCATCGCCGCCATTGATTAACCCTTTGAGAAGATCGAAGGAGCATTTTGTTAGTGTTTTAAATACGAGAGTCAAAATTGTAATTTTAGATAGATATAGCTTGAAATCATTTTGAAGATAATTTGCTATTTGTATTCGGTGATGTTCTCTCCGTTTACACTCTGTTTTTACTGAGTTTGGAAATTTGTATGATTTCTTGATTTCAATTTGATTTAACGCAGTAATTATTTGATTTTACCGATTCCCGGTCCCAAAATTATTCGGAGTTTATTTGTTTAAAAATGCGCTCAGTTATTTTGTTTCCAAAAACTTCGAACCCAAAGTTGTGTGCCCAAAGTTGTGTGCCCAAAGCGTGATCCCATTTCGCATTTCGGGTGTAGTTGTTTTGTTTTTACGTTGGGTATTAGTAAATGCCGAACCCCGAATTCAAACAAGCCGATAATTGTTTTTCTTTTTGTGTTAGGTGTTCGTAAGTGCCGAAACCCTTTCGCGATTCAGGCAATTATAATTTTACTTTTGTTTTGTGTCCCGCATTTGTAATCGTCGAAACCCAATCCTTTGATTGACCTCCATTTTTTTTCACAAAATTTTGGGGATTGTCTAGCATCATATCCGCGGCTTTTATAGGGCTCTCGAATTGCTGGACCCGGCCATACAAAGCTATGACCCTCACTACAATTGAAGGAACATTGCACTTTGGATGAAGTGCAAGAAACGTAATTTCCCATAATCCAAACTGTATTTCCTATACTATCCCCTTTCTCCGATGTAGAATCTTAAAGATTGGCAAACAATATATAGGCATGGCCTGCCATTATAGCTAAGAGAGTAGGAGGCAGCTCCTAAAAAATAGTGCAGTGATTCATAGCTGAGGCAGGCAGAGCCTATTCACCATGCACTACTCTACCTTCCTCAGCACGACTGAGATGCTCACCACAAAAGCCACTCCTAGGCAGAGCCTATTCACTATGCACTACTCTGCCTTCCTCAACAC
>JZKD02S2405719.1:377477-390338 GCA_000966675.3 Picea glauca | reverse complement strand
CCATAATCAAGGATGATGACTTGAATTAGTTCATGAGATGACTTGAATTAGTTCATGAGGGTTCTGAGCAGCAACAAGCTAAGGTTTTGATAGTAGCGGCCATAGCAGAGTATGACATAACCACCAAAGGGGGGAGTAAGGGTACCCCCTCATACAAACAAGTAGTGGTAGACAGAGGGAAAGGGCCAAGGGGCATATTTTTCAAGGCACCAACGACAAGCACCTCGGGATTAGACCCAAGGAAAGGCCCGGAAAGGAACCTAGGAAAAAATGAGAGCACAGAAGAGGAAGACAAGGAAACCCGGAGCGAAATGCAAGACATAATGAAGACCAACCCGGCAAAAGGGCGCAACCCATGCAAACCCAAAACAACAATGATACCAAAGGTGGTACTTGTGGATCCGCAGACGCAACTTTATAGAGATTAGATGAAAACACATGCATTAATTTGCAAGTTTATGGGCTTGTGGCCCACAAAAAGAACGCTGTGCAACTGGGTTAAATACCACTGAAAGATGAATGGGGAAGTGGAGCTCCATCTGGGCTCGAAAGGCTTCTTCACAGCCGTTTTCATAAACCTGGAGGATAAGGATAGAATCTTTGAAGGAGGGCCATACTTCCATGCATCAACAAGACTCTACATGCAACCATGGAAGGAAAATTTCTCCCCCACAAAAGAAACCTTCAAAAAGGTAACGGTCTGGCTGAGACTCTACTCGTTACCCTTAGACCACTGGTTACCCTCAACTTTTGAAGCTATAGGAAACAAACTGGGGAGATACATAAAGACAATAGAAGCCACCTTGAGAGGGAGATATACCTCCTATACAAGAATATGTATAGAGATGGATGTGTCGGGAGCACTTCCAGAAGTCATCAACCTCGAATTTAGAGACGAGGAATGGATCCAAAACATCAATTACAAACAGATTCCTTTTGGATGTTGAAGAAGCCATGAACATGGTCACTTGATCAGGGAATGCCCTCTTAATAAAAAGTAATAAACGGAAAACCCCAAACAACAGTCAGATGAGGAAGGTTTTGTAAAACCAAACCCTAGAAGTAGAGCAAACACGAAGCAGGGCAAAGCCTCAACAGGGATCAACCCGGAGGGATGAAGAAAAAAGAAGGACATAATGGATCTACCAAAGAAGAGAAAGGGGATCAAGATAAGGCAACAGTTAAGGAAGTCAGAGAACAAAGGATAAATGAGCCCAATGATCGACGAAGTACTCAGAAGGGACAAGGAAGATATGCAACCCCAATGGAGGTCGAAATCAGAGACGACAACACCCCCATGCAAGAGGCCGATGGAGATGCATAAATGACCCCAAGCGAGGTAGGCATAGAAGATCCAGATCTCAGAGACTTGGTGGAAAGGGAAGGGATAGATCTCACAAATATACTGGAACAATGGAAAAAACAAGGTGTAAAGAATGTACCAACAAAGCAACTAGACCACATCCAGTTCATGTTCCTACAAAGGGAGGAAGCCAAAGCTCATGGACAAAAGCGTACTTATGGGGAGACTAGACACCTAGGAGTTAAAGCAGGCGAGGGGCAACCACAACTATCACCCAAGCGAACGCGGAGGAAAAAAGGTTGAAAATCAAATAGTGTAGCCCTTTAGGAGCTTGGAGCACTACTGATAAATTCGGGTAAGATCAAGAAACTCTTCCCTACCTTCCCCATGCATGTTTAAAATGAAGGTCATAACCTGGAATATAAGAGGCCTAAACAACCCAAGAAAACAATGAATCCTTAGGAATAGACTAAAGCAGGACCAACCGGATCTTTATTTTATTTAAGAAACAAAGTGTAATACAGACATAATGGAAAACATCAGTCAACAACACTGGCGCAAGTACAAAATGATGGCCACTGGAGGCCAACAAATGGCAGGGGGAATATTGACCCTGTGGAACCCTCAAGTACTCAGCCTAATAACAACTAAAGCAACCAGGCACACTCTTATGGTGCACATGAAAATCATTGGGAATGCAGAGGAGATTATATGCACAAATGTGTATGGACCCCAGGCGTCAAAAGAAAGGAAAGGAATGATCAAAGACCTATAAGAGCTTAAAATTAGATCAAACAACCTCAAATGGATCCTAGTAGGGGACTTCAACATCATCATGTCACTTGCGGAGAAAAGAGGAGGCATAAGACGATTGGATAGAGATGTGAAGGACTTCTAAAACTTCATTGACACATTGAAGATGGTAGATCTGCAAACTAATAATGGCCAGTTCACTTGGAATAATAAAAGGATGAATCAACATCAGGTAGCAACAAGACTTGACAGATTCCTGGTGTCAAAGTCAATCATAATGCAAGGGCTGACCTTAGACTACAACATCCTACCCTGGGGGGATCAGATCATTGGCTGGTACAACTGGAAGCAAGATTCCAGACCACACCAAAAAACAGGCCTTTCAGATTTGAGAAATTTTGGCTGGAACACCCGACCTTCCAAGAAAGAATAAAACAATGGTTGAGGGAGGAGAAACCAGAGCAAGGGATAAGGATGTTCAAAATCTATAAAAAACTCAAACACATCAAACATAGGCTCAAGGAGTGAAACAAGGACACCTTCGGGAATATAAACCAAGAAAAGAACAATATAGAAGGAAAAATGAAAATACTCCAGGAAACTTGCATCTTGGAAGGCTACACGGAGGAAAGAAAAAAGGAAGAACTCCAGCTGACCCAGGAGTGGGAGCAACGATGTCATCAAGAAGAAACCCTCTAGCGACAAAAGTCCCGGATCATATGGCTAAAGGAAGGGGAACGAAACACCAAGTTTTTTCAAAGAACAACAATGGCCAGAAGAGACCACAACAAAATCTTGAAGATCAGGGATCAGTATGGAATAGAGAGAGAGTCACATAAAGACATAGAAACAACTCTGGTAAACCACTTCCAGGGGATAGCCCAGGAACCCAACCAAGACAGAACGATGGCCATACAAAGGATAATACAACATATCCCATGACTGGTCACTGAGGAACAAAATAACAATTTGAACAAACCCATAACGGAGGAGGAAATTGACCAAGCACTCCAGGAAATGCCCAATGGGAAAGCCCCAGGCCCGGATGGTTTCACAGTGGAGTTCTTCAAAGCTTGCTGGGAAGTTGTCAAATATGATGTGTATAGAGTAGTGGAATACTCTAGAAGGTCAACCTCTATTCTCAAAGCGCTAAATGCCACAATGATTACACTCATCCCAAAAGAAAATGAAGCCAAAACCCCGGACAGATACCGACTGATAGCACTATGCAATGTGGTGTACAATTTATTCTCCAAAGTCGTAGAAAATAGATTGAAACCCCTTCTACCCACACTGGTTTCACAGGAACAGGTTGGTTTCGTGGAAGGAAGACAAATAATGGACAATATCATCCATGCCCACGAACTCATCCACACCTTGAAGCTTCAGAAATAAGGTGGAATGATAATACAACTGGACCTAGCTAAAGCTTACGACAAAATTAGCTGGCAGTATATGGTCAAAACCCTGGAAGCCTTCGGGTTCACCCATCACTGGATCAACTGGATAGTCATCCTAGTTTCAACTACAAGCTACTCACTCCTGGTCAATGGAGCCCCTGTCAAACTGTTATGGCCCACTAGAGGCATTAGACAAGGAGACCCGCTGTCACCCTTCCTTTTCATTCTAATGATGGAAGGTCTCAGCTGAAGCATAGAGAGTGCAACCGCAACAGGGGAAATAACTAGGATCAAACCCTTTGCGACCTGTCCTACCTCCACACACAAAAAATTTGTGGACGACACCACACTTCATGGCATACCCATGGTCAAGGAAGCAAAATCCTACAAACGAATATTAGAGGAGTTTGGGGAAGCTTCGGGAGATGATATAAATCATTCAAAATCTATGATCTTTTTCTTTAATACCAACCCCGCAATCCAGAGGAATCTGGCCAACATTCTGGGCTTTGCATGAAAAACACTTCCAACCAATTACCTAGGGATCCCATTAACAGATAAAGCTTACAAAATGTCCACTTGGGAGGGAGTAATCAACAGGCTACAAGATGGGGTCAAAAACTGGACATACAGATCCCTCAACCTAGTCAGAAGACTCATCTTAACCAAGTCAGTGCTGCAAGCTATTCCAACCTTTATGATGTCGGTTTTCCCAATCCCCAAGGGGATACCACAAAAAATAAGGACAATACAAAGAGATTTCCTCTGGAGAGGAGTGGAAATAAAGAAAAAATGGGCACTGGTGGCTTGGGAGAAGATCTATAAACCAAAAAATAATGGAGGTCTGGGGCTACATGACCCGCAAGTGACCAATGACGCCTATGGGGTGAAACTTTTGTGGCGCTGGGTCAAGGAAACCACGACGCCATGGGTAAACCTATGGAAGACAAAATATGCCCCGAACATAAGCGATCAGGACAAAATCTGCTTCAGAGGCACTAAGGCAGGGTCTGCTATCTGGAACCTAGCATGGCGCAACAAGGCTTGGATTCAATCACATAGATTTTGGGAGGTCAAAAATGGCAGAACCGCCAGATTCTGGGAGGATGCTTGGCAACAGGAACCTAGATTGGAAAAACCCGGAAGGGAGGAAATTCAACAGGAGATGCTTGCGCAAGGAAAAAATAGAGTCTACCAATACTGGAAGCAAGAGACAGATCACAACAAATGGAGAATCTGGAACACTCTTACCCCACAGAATAGAGACCAAACCACAACAGCAATACAAGAAGTGGAGGAGGAACTGGGGAAATGAAAAAATAGTAGTTGTAGAAGGAATGGACCAATGACGATGGGGGCACAAGGATGACAGAGAATTCAACCTCAAAGAAGTACGCCACTACATTACGAACCAGGACCAAGAAGACCCGACGCGACAATGGGTTAAGCTATGGAATAGCCCACAGTGGCCAAAAATAAAAATCTTCCAGTGGCTAATACTCCATAATAGAATTTTAACATGGGAAAACCTCAGGAAGCAAAATTTCATAGGACCTTCCAGATGTCCCCTATGTGAAGAAAAAGAGGAAACAACGAACCATCTCCTAGATGAATGTACCCTCACAACAAAAGTCTTGGACTCGGCGGCCAACATCTTTTGACAAACTAACAGGATTAGAGGGAATATATCCGCGACTATAAATACTTGGAAAGAGAACTACAACGATAATGAAGAGGTGAATCTCAGTTGGATCCTCATTCCCAGAATGATCATTTGGGAAGTCTGGAAAGAAAGGAATCGACGCATCTTCAAGAACCAAAAATGGATGGTAGAAAAGATCAAGGAAACCATCATCTCCATGACAAGAGAAACAGTACAGAGCCGCAACTGCCAACCAAGCAGTGCGCAACTCACAACCTAGGATCTCAGAGTTCTTGAGGCCTTTCAACTAAAGGATGGTCATAAACCCTTTTAAGTGAGACGACCAACGCAACTCCAAATAGGTGGGCGCAACTGGAAACCGCCACCAGAGGGTTCCCTCAAGCTGGATTTTGATGGGGCATCAAAAGGTAACCCAGGGCTGACAGGGTTGGGAGGAGTTATCAGGGACAATCAAGGAAATATCATTCGGCCGTATACTAGGAGTTTGGGGAACTCAACTAATAATGCATCGGAGTTTGGAGCCTTGGAGACTAGCCTTGAGATTCTACGCTGGGAAGCAATAACCAATACTATAGTGGAAGGAGATTCCCTGCTAGTAATCAACACAGTAAGGAAGCTCCAAAACCACACGAGAATGGGAAAAATCAAGAAACCCTAGAGCTTAGTGCAGACCCTACAAAGAATTCAGGAGCACATACAGTCAGGGATCGTAGTAGAGTTGCACTGGGTACGAAGGACAACCAATGGCCTAGTAGACAGAATAGCTAATGAAGGTGCAGAAGGAGCAGGACCAGAACTGGACACAATATGGCATAACATACCAAGTGGTTAATTTCAAAATGACTACACTCAAATAGTGGTAAAGGATTACGAGGGCAACTGAAATAGGGACAACCACAAGGATATTGGAGGCGCAGAAGTACTCAAAAGGCACATAGGACCTCATCAGAATCCAAAAAGCCAACATGCCAACATGAATTCCAATACAGACCCATCTCACACTACAGGAGGAGATATAATATGGCGGCCCTATCGCTAGAAAGGAGTACAAAAAGTTCTTGTGGGAGCATAGGAGGGATATCCAGCAGGAGGAAAAGTACAAAGAAAAAAATGGTTGGCCATGGACAGGGTTGAGTACGCATCACCTATACACATGTATGGGGGGAGGAAATGATTGGCATACAAGGTGCAAAATAGGGGAGCGATGCAGGGATGATGACAGGGATCCCCAGAACACATGATCCAAATCAATGTGACAGAACCAGAAAGGACACCTCTACAGGAGATCAATGATTCCCAAGAGAAGCCAACAGCCAGGGAAACCCAATAAAGGAAACAACACCATAGGAAACCATAGATCGGAAAGAAGAAATCACAGAGGCCATACTAAGCACCAAGAATTAATGGAAAAAATTGGAGGATGAACTCAAGTCGAGAACCACCCAAAACAAGCAGAGATGACAAGACTGAAGAAGACCCAAAGCAAGAGAGGCCCCCAGGGGGAAGCTCATCCAACAAGCACCCAGAAAATCACAAAGGTGGAACAAGTGGCCAGAGAGGCCAAGGAAGCCTTCCTCAAGCAGGTCAACCCCAAATGGAAAGCAGTCATAGACAGGTGGGAAAGAGAAGTCAACAACCAGTGCTAGAGCAAGGAATGGGATGAACTCATTCAAGAAGCCGACGAGATTAAGGACCCGAGGACCACTCAACCAAGAATGACCCTCTACCAAAAAATGGTGGAAGAAGCCTGACACATTAAAATGTTGATAGACAAGCTGAAAGCTGACAGGAAAGAGACTAGAAAGGAAGTGATCAGGGGACATAAGAAGGAGCTCACGAAAATCATGAACCGACTCAGCAACTTGGAGACTCTTTCTAGAGGAATAGTGGAGGACCAAAGGAGTCAACACGAAAAATTGGAGCAACTGGCGGGACAATTTCACATCTATCTCCGCTACGTCCACCATTTAGACATAACTCCTGAGGACTGACGCAAAACTCCAACCAACATCAGAAGGACATGCATGGTAGAGAAGAAAGAGGAAAAAGCAACAAACAGGGAAGGAGATGATAACTAGCCAATCATCCTGGACTAGCGTAGCACCAACCACGGTTTTTATGCACTACTTACTGTTATTTGTTACTGAATATGTTAAGTTATGGTTTTCTGCAAACTGGCTCAAGAGGACTGGGTTGGTTTCCCAGGGTGTTGGCTCAACTCCCTCGTTTTTGTTGATAGTGCATCTAGGAGGGCCCTGATCTAGTTCCGTTTTTGGCAGATCCAGGGACCCCTCCCTGTTTTTACTTATGTACTATAAGTTTTATAGTAATATAAAATTTCAACTCACTTACAAAAATAAATAATGAATAAATATAAATACAAGTCGAAGATGAGTTAGACACTAATCTTAATATTAAAGCATTAAAATAAAAATAAAATATCACTCTTGTTATACATTTCATTTACTGTTAATAGTTATTACAGTTAAGGTTATATTGAGATTAGGATTATAGCTATTTCTATTAGAATTAGGGTTATGATTGTATTAAAGTTAAATTTATTTGTATTAAGGTTTATTTAATAATAATAAAAAGATAATTTAAATAATAATTTAATGATAAGAATGTAATCATAATAATTTAATACTTTTAATTTTAATTTAATTTATATAATATTTACTAATGTATTAATAATTTATCAATGTTTTAATGTATCCACACTATAGTTATATAGTAATGTATTTATTAATGCATTTAATGTATTATTAATGTAACTGTTGACACTCAGAACTGAAATGGTATGCAACAAATCAATCCCGAGGCAACCTTGAACCACTTTGGATTAGAAGATGCCCTCTTCCAACCCGAGAGGGATCTCTCGAAAAATGTCACAAGGAATTTAAGTAGCATGAAAAAGGTGTGCAGATTTATGGGTAAATGATGGTCTTGGATTTTTAGAGTTTGGGGATTAAACTAGGGAAAAGGTCCATTGGGCATGGAGTCAAATGTAAATCGAGAAAAAGAGACAATAGCAGAGATCAAATAACTTGCGGAAAGTGAGGCAAAGTAAGTCTATCTTTCAGCGTTTTGATAAATCATGATGCGGTAGCGGAAAGAAAAAGGAAAGGCCGACGAAGCAGAGGATATATGCAGAATTCTGAAAATGCAGACTGGTCTTACACCGTTGATCGCTGGTGCAGAGGAAATACAATAAACAAATACAGAAAACCCAAATCCATTCGTTATAGTAGTGGTTGTACTAAAGTATAACGAAGCACATCGGTTAGAAGAAAACAAAATGTAATGCAGTCGTGATGGATTAAGGAAGACATAAAGATCTGGTAAAGACAATTTCAACTGTGAGTAGGAATATGCATAATGAAATCCAAACAAATTTAACACAGCTGAAAAGAAGAAGAGCATGCTGAAAGAAATCAACCGTGATGAATCTCACAGTCGCAAGTAAAAAATCTTCTTTATTACTCCATTAATGGATTACAAAATCTCAGCAATTACAATAGGAACCCTCTTCACAGAGGTTTTCCCCCAATGCTGCGCTCATGCGCCCCCCCTTTCCTATTGTGTTACCTACATCATTATTTTAAGAGAAAAATAAAACTTTTTATGTTCTGGGAATTTGAAACGGTTCGTCTTCATGGCATCCTGCAACTGCCAAGCGCATCTGCCAACACTTTGAACCGTTACTGACTTAGGGCAGCTTATAAATGCCTTTGGCTAGGTGTGCATAATCTGGGCGATACACTTGACATAATCGTTTTAGACTGCAGATATCTGTCGTCCTCCAACAACGCCTCATTTCCCTTTAACCTCATCTTCTAATCCAACCACAGCTGCTTCAGCACGATGTGGATGTGAAACAAGAGCAGATTCTACCTCTGCTATACCAATACGATGCACACTGACATTGATAATATCCTCCACTCATCCAGTTAACCAGTAGTAACCGTCCTTGTCCCTGTTGCACCCATCACCACTGAAGTAATAACCTTTAAAGGGTTTAAAGTAGGTTGTTTCATATCTGTCATGGTCACCAAAAAGTGTTCTGAAAGAACCAGGCCATGAATTCTTTATGCACAAAAATCCACTGCATTCTCCTGTTGGTTTTGCTTGCTGATCTTACAGGACTGATGTTTATAATAGAATGTGTGTTGGGTCGATCATCGGAACCTGGATCATACAGTATATTTGAGTGCATTTCTATAGGATTCTGTAGTTCAGAGATCTTTTTGCTCGTGCAGCCTCCGCTTGATTTCGTACTATCATTCCAGGTGATGACGGTGTTGTTGGCACTAGAGCCACTCAGAATTATGAACAATTTCTTTGCAGGAATTGTTACCTTCTCCTTATAAATGCCAGGTTTCACAAGAATTAAGATCAAGTTCATGTTGTTGGCTGGAACTGCATTGATGGCGTCCTAGACTATTGCAAAATTGTCGTTTCCCTTCTCCTTGACTACGACTATAACTCTGGCTGCTACATCGTTCAGTTTCTGAGACGATATGCTATTCGATTCCCTGAAATTCTTCTCTCCATGCCTGTAGTGCAGAGCATGGCGTTGAGATATCGTACCGCTAGAGTCGACAAGCTGTAGAGAAAAGAGATGGAGCGATGCAAGAAACAAACTGATAACAACTACTTTCTTACAGTTAGACATCATGGATCATATAATAACCTCACCAGATCGAGGCAATATTTGCAAGAAAATTGATAATATTCCACAAAATACGTAGCTAGAGAGGATCTGAAACATTGCATGAGAGACCTATTGATGAATGGCATATATAAGCAGAAGGCCAAGCAGAATCGCGCGAGCGTCGTTTTAGTGTCCTTTCAATTACGGATGCCCCAAAGGAATCGCCAGCCGCTGGAGAGACGATTACAGTGCAAGCCATAGATTGCTTTCTCAGGAATAGTTTGACGATTGTTAGCTATCCGCCGAATAGCGTGGCCAACAATCTTCTTGTTAAGCCTTGTGTTGTCAAATAAATGCAACAATGCCAAGGTCTGGATGTCAACTACTTGTCTCCATTTAGCTAGACTGATCACCAGTACTCCGGAGTTAAAATAACACGACCTCTAGCGTTCTAAGGTTCTGGAAAGATTTTTGTTCGAGCAGAATGCGGTTGTAAAATTAGTGTGACAATAATCCCGAGCGCTCAGTGTGACAATAATCCCGAGCGCTCAAAGGGTGATGTTACATCGTTTCGAGACATCGTCTGTTGTAGTTGCACCAACATAGCGTATGTTCTGGTAAAGGGGTAGGTGGATAAAGAGTGCCAGCTGGTGGCGATTAGAGACAAATCCGCTGAGTTCTGTGGGTGACCCTTGCAACCCTCACCAAGGGATTCGTGCAATAAAAATTTTTAAGCGGAAATCACGATATGGAAATCACCGAGATATCACAACTGTTCCTGACCTATTCTATCGCTCGAGCCTCACCGGGAACTCAGTCGTGCCTCAGACTGTAGCAAACGGTCACACTACCGTTTTCATTTTCGCGGATATCATTAATGTCGATGCCTCCAGGAGGAATCTTTAGCGCTGCCAAACGGCGGATCCTGCGAGATTTCTCCTATGAAAGAACCTTTTGGATACCCTACTGTTAATCAACTGGCGCAGATAGACCCTACGTTTTCAACAGTAGGTTATAGTTCTTCCATTCATTGTCCTGAATCGCGATGGCCTCCTGCCTCGTAACCTCTGTTTTTGAACCGATTTGCATAAGCGCGGAATATGTTGCCTTGACTCAAGATGGTAGGGTTTGCACTTTCACCGATGCAACCGTTACCTTCATGATCACGTCGTCAGCGTAGGTGTTGTTATCATTTGTCCCATAATCGTCTCTTCAGGCTCTGATCCAAATGGCTTGGGCGTCTCACCATGGACACAACAAAGTATCCAAGTAACAACATGCAAGCCAAAATACTAATGTGACTGCTCATTTTAGTAGTTATTACTGACTTGGTATTCATAATTCACAAATATCACCAGTTTGATCCCGCGTCTGTGATAACAACAAACACGAGCTGCCTTCGCACACATAATCGAAAGCTTCTCTATATGCTTCGTCATTCTCTGTTGTTCCTACCACCTGGGGCATTGAAAAGTGTATTGGGTGACGAGATACAATGGTGATGTTATTCTGAGGGTTGTCCATCATGCGTTTCCCCACATCGTTTTTAAATTGCACAAGAAAACGTATAACATGTACTCCACCAATCCTTGCTCTCGATATGGCTTCTTCCAGCCAATTTAATGATCTCAGATACTCGCATATACCTCAATTCTTTTTTATGGTATTCAAGGTGCCACGACGAGGGTTAATAAAGCAAATGAACTCTTGCTTTGCAATTTAAATTTATCTCACAATATGGCTCTCTGTAGCTGATACATTAGTGATTGGTAACAATGATGCACCTCAGTGCAAATGTGGTGCTCCTTCGAACTAAGTCTCCCTTTTTAGTGGCTAAGTCTCAAGTTATAAACCTGCAACAATTGCTCTCCTATTCGGGCTATCTTCTTCTCTAAAGATCAAGTTTCTCTAATACCCAAATGATGCATATTGAAGGGAGGCAAGCCTGAACTTGAAATGGAGACATAGCATTACTAGAGAATGATCCAAATTACAATAGACTTATAGGCCAATGTCCCCATTTCTCTCTTTTCTAAATAAGTCTTACGCATGTGTTATTGTTACAACGCTTATAACAATGCTCATATGGGGCAGATTCAAGCCCAAATACACAACTTCAATTAATGGCACGCAGGTCACTTGAATGGACGTCTAGTAGACTCAACACACCTTCTGGCATTCAATGGGATAATTTTAGTCATAATATGGCTCCTTCGAGTATTCTTGCTTGGCTCCTGGGACATGACTTAATGTGTAACCATTGTAGGGAAGCAAGACCCTTCATGATGGCCGCTTGCCATTCTTTTGCCAAAACCTTTTTAATTGATCAGCTCCCAATGCACCGATGACATTCCCAAATGCCAACAACCCCTTGTTAATGTGAATAAATGAGAACCAATTTGTAGTTTGGGCAACATAGTCGATTTTGATATCTGTTAAAACATCGGCTCCAACTAGGGATGACACTTTCTCGTAAAGTGCCAAGAACAGTAGACCAGGTGCCTCCATCCATTGGGCGACCTAGCATGAAAGTTGCAATTCTGAGTTCTCCTACCAGTGAAATCACCATCAGAAACTTTTAATGGAGTCGCCAGAGCATGTGCAACCAATATTTTCCTATGACCGGCTACTCAACCAGGCCTTAGGACTATGACAATGTCGTTCTCCCAGGGATAGATATCAACTTCGAAAATCCCCGACAATGGCGCCAAAATGTTGACACTCAGAACTAAAATGGGTTGCAGCAAATCAATCCCGAGGCAACCTCGAACCACTTTGGATTAGAAGCTGCCCTCTTCCAACCCGAGACGGATCTCTCGAAAAATGTCACAAGGAATTTAAGTAGCGTGAAAAAGGTGGGCAGATTTATGGGTAAATGATGGTCTTGGATTTTTAGAGTTTGGGGGTTAAACCAGGGAAAAGGTCCATTGGGCATGGAGTCAAATGTAAACCGAGAAAAAGAGACAATAGCAGTGTTAAGCCCTAATATTGTCTCATTACCACTTAATTGGGGCATATTAGATTAGTAATGTTATTTTATTTATGTCGGCTTTAGGCCATTAAAACCTCCTAGTCTCCTATATATACC
>JZKD02S2405719.1:340867-353156 GCA_000966675.3 Picea glauca | reverse complement strand
TACACTCGGTCTTATCAACCCTTCAATGACTTGTGTCTTAAGGATGACTATGACACGTGCATTGCTCTAAGTTTGAGTTTCTATGAACTATTTTTAGGAACTTAGATTGTTTGAGAGTGCAATTTTCAGATTAATTGAACTAATACATTTGTTGTAATAGTTTCTGTGATATTCTGGTCTTTGTCATTTGTTTACTCAACTATTTAGTAATAAAATGGTTAAAAGATTATTTTCCTTGCAGGAATCGTTATGGTATCTCAGCCAAGAAATAGTAATTAGATAGATTTGCATTTTTCATAGATGATTAATTCTTGATGTGAAACACTGAAGCGAAGCGGGATCAGATTGCTTTGTTTGGTTTAAAAGATCTGAAGCTTACACTATTGTAGTTCTTTGTCTTTGACTTGGCACATTAAGGGTTATCTTTAATTTTGATTCATAATTGTATATATAAATTAAAACTCTTCGTGATATATTCTAGAAATGAATTCAATTTATTATTTGCACCGGTTACATTGAGCTCAGGTCTTCTTTTTTATTATATTTCCGGTATATTTTGCACATTATTTACTATATTTTAATTGTTGACTTTAATCTGATTTATGTATTATATTTACTGATTACTTTAGCTTATAGATTAGAAACACTAACTTAAAATATAGTTTTAGGATTCATCTTGTATATATAATAGTTAAGTAATTTAGGATTCTTAAGGCTCTTTTCTTCATAGGAGGAAGAAATATTAAGGCCAACGGAGCCTGTAAACCCATCGAGAGTGACTATTCCAAATGGCTTTGGATATTTAAAGAGCCTTAGTCTGGGTCACATCCCCCTTGTTGATGAAGTTCCATAAACCTGCATCAATAGGGGAATACCTCAACAGTTCCATAAATAATTTTTCATATGCCTCCAAGGTAAGTTGCCCCATCTTAAGCTCGTAGAATTCCTTTATTTTGTCATCATAATACTTTTTTGAATAGGTAATCTTTGCAAAAGTATCTCTCAAACTGTTTCGAGGTTAATTTGCTTTCCTTTATCCTTTCGATTTCCTTGAGGGATTCCCACCAGATGGAAGCCTCTCCATTCAGGTTAAACATTGAAATCCTATCCTTGGTATTTTCTAAATAGTTATGTACTCGGAGGTACTGTTTCAAGATAAATAGCCATGCTTTGGCTTCCTCTCCTCTCTTTATTTCACCATCAAAGGTAGGTGGCTTAGAATTCCTGAATTCTTCAATTAGAAAACTCAAAGATTTCTTCCTCTTTCCTCTCTTAGAAATATTATATTTCATGCCACTACTGGACTGTCCTAGTGAATTAGTCTTTCAACTAGAGGACTCCATGGAAATGCCTCCACTCGATCCACCTCTCTTAGTGCCTTGACACTTTCTATTGGAATAACTCTTTCTGGCATCGATGCGAGTCATTCCATGCTTTTGAGCATCCGAAGGGGTTTTCAACCTCTTTGATTGTTGTAATTTTTTATTTTTAGGACCTTGTGTTATAGCCCTAAAATTCCCTACTCATGCATACATGGCATTGCCCTTCTTGCTTGCATAATTTTCCAAATCATTGTTGAGTAGATATATTTTAAAAACAAAATTTTAAAGCTTGCACGCGCCATGTTGCATGCTAGAAAGTCCACATACATACCCTTGTTGCACATTAAAAAACCCAAACCCGTGTATACCTCCAAAAGTTGTAAAAATTAAAAAGTTGTAAGTTGTAAGGAATTTTGTGCCCAACCAATTCACCTCTATATCTCGTCCCCCAACCGAATAACTACCCTTTTGTCATATAAAAGGAGGTATTGGGGTCTCATTCCAGAATGAAACATTAGAATGGTGAAACTATGTCCAATTTTGCTTCCCTTCCTTGCCCAATCTGAGTTATTTCCTCAGCAATCCCTCTTCATCCCCTTTTCTTCCATTCAATCCATTCCCTTCCCTTGAGGTGATTACTAGATTGTGAGAAGAGACTTATTGAAGGTGCACTTGGAGCATTGTTAAGAGGAGCCTGGACTAGGTTCACGGAACGGTGGCCTGTAAGGATTGTAAGCTTCAATCTTTGATTAATGAATAAAAGAATCTCCTTTCCCTGTCTCAAATGATGATATTTTATGTCTTTTCTTTGATTTGTACATAACAATTGATATCTAACCCTAATTTATGTTAAGCCATACATAGTGGCACATTACCCCTTAACTAGGGAATATTACATTAGTAATGTTATTTTATTTATGTTGGCTTGGGTCCGTTAGTGGTAATTTTACCTCCTAGTCTCCTATATATACCAAGGAGAAATTTTCAGTTGGAATCATCTTGTATTTGGAAATTTATGTTGTGTATAAGGAGGTTGCCCCCTAGAAGAGGCTTATTATCTGAAATTCTGTATTTTTCAAGGCGTTGAGTACTTATTCAGAGGTTTTTATATGTTATCTTGATATTTGGTTCCTAATATTTGGTATCATAGCTCAAGGTCTTGGGGTTTCGTTGCTACACCTGATACACCTTGGAATTTTTCTATAACATTTTTTCTATGATATTTCAGAAGAAACCCCTTGAGGATAATTAGTAGAAGGTTCAAGGTATGTGGATTACAAATTTCATCTCGTGAGGTCTTACACTTTCAGATATATAGCTTGTGTAAGATAGGGTTCTGAAATCATCTTGGATTTAGTCATCTCGTAATTTTCGCTATAAAATTTGTTATGTAACATTTCAGACCCTGAAATAAGGATGATATTCATAGAAATTATTAAGTTATCTGTGATAAAAAATTTAGCATCTGGGTCATCCTACGTTTGTATATACACCCTATGCAAGATAGGGTATATGACTAGTCATATTAACTAGTCTCAAACATGTATTCTGGGTAAAAAATGATATCTTCTTTAGTGAGTATCCAAATTTAGTGAGACCAGTTGCATTGGATAGTGGGTCATATGTATTATTTATGGTGCAATTTTCAGAATCAAATATCAGAGATTGTGATATTGACATTCTTTACAAGTACACTCTCCTGGAAGGGACAAAAATCAACAAGGTGTGGGAAAGTTACCATAAATTCCACTTGGAACATCCAATTTTGATCAGACTTGTGGCATTGCAAAGAAGATGTATCCGAGAAGTACAAAACTAGATTTTTAGAGAAGGGCCAAAATTTTGGAGATATAGCAGAAGAAATATCATCTAGTAGAACCACCTCGAAATCAAGGTTAAAAGTGATACTTGGCCAACATGCCACCAAAAAAGGGAACTTATACACCAATCAAGACTCTAGACAGTCCTACTTGGACTCTTGATGAAGGGGAATAAATGCACAGAGACATAAATGATTTACAAAAGAAGACAATAAAAAAATATGAACTACAATGGATGATGGATTCAACTGAAGCTAAGTTGGAGGGAATAATGGATACTAAGATGGAGGGTTTAAAAAGGGAGATCATGGAAGGATTGAAAAAAATTCTAATAGAGAGGACACCTGAAAGTGAAAATGTATCCCATGAAATTCATGATGAGGACACAAGGAATATGAATCAAGAATGGAAAAACTCCAACTTTGGGTTGAATACCAACCACTTTCTTAAGATCAATATGAGGAAGTTTGATGGAAAGGATCCAATCACATGGATACTTCAGATGGAGAAATTATTTGATCTAGATGATGTGCCACATACACAAAAGGTACAAATTGCTTCTTTATATTTAGAACCCAATCATTTTGTGTAGTATCGATGGCTTTGTTCTCGCAAATCACTTGTCACTTTGACAATTTTCATGGAATAAATGATAGCACACTATGAGGATACAAGGAGAAATACCTTCTTTATCCAATTGATAAATCTCAAGGAAAAGGGTCCAATTGTAGAGCACATTGAGAACTTCCAAAGATTGAATATAAAGGTAATGGATATTCGAGATGAGCACCTGGTTGATGTATTCATAGGAACTTTAAAGGACAAAATTCAACATGAGGTTCTCATTTGGGAACCAAAATCATTGGAGAATGCACTTAGGGTGGCAAGAAAGGTTGAAAGTAAAAATATGGCTATGGCTACTAGAATGACCACTCCTGACATCTATTAAGAGAATAATTCCCCTTCTTCTAAAACACCTCAACCTACAAGGTTGAAACCTCAACAATTGGAGGAAAGAAAATCAAAAGGTTTATGCTTTAATTGCGACGGCAAGTACAGTAAGAGATATAAGTGTGGTGAGAATAAATTATCCTACATAGATTGTGAAGAGGAATAAGAACAAGAACAAGAATAAGAACAATCTCAAGATGAAAACGTAGAAGCGATTTTCATTTCTTCTGAAGAGTTGAATCCCATGCTATCATGTAATGCACTGGCTTGAATTAGCACTCCTAAAACCCTCAATATCGAAGGATATATCAAAAAGAAAAAGGTAATAGTCCTAATTTATTCTGGTAGTACTCATAATTTCATTCACTATAAATTATCCAAAGCTCTCAATTTCTTTGTATATCCAACACCAGAGTTTCAATTAATGATTGTAGATGGAGGAACTATCAATTGCTTAGGAAAATGAAATATGATCAATCTTACTATGGGGGAATATGCAATGAATAGTCTAATGATTTCTATACCCATGGGTGGTGTTGATGTTGTACTAGGAATCCAATGGTTACAATCATTAGGAACAATAGCTTTTAATTTTCAATAAATTTTCATGAAATTTTCATTGGAAGGAAAAGAAATTGAGTTAAGGGTGTTGGATTACTGAGAGGGGGGGTGAATCAATAATAGATCAATTCAATCCTTTTTAACCACAATATGAAAGAGTTATATCAATGTAGCATTATCATCTAATAGTTGCAGAGTAAACAAACAATGAACAAATGAGAAATCATACACATACACAGTAAACCAGTGTTTTTATGTGGAAATCGAACGCGAGAGAAAACCACAGAATGATTTTTCTTATATGTATTTAAGAATTAAATTCTTTGGAAGAACCAACTTCCTTTGTTTTCCGCTACAACTGGAAGGAGGCTCCAACCCCCTAATTTCTCAGGCTACAACCTGAGGGAAGCTCCAACTCCACAATTCTTTGGCTACAACCAGAATGAGGCGACGACCCCCTATGTTATCCGACTACAATCAGAAGGTGGATACAACCACCTGTCCTTGCCCCGTCTAACCTCTCTGACGTATAAGTAGAATGATGGAACCATTTTCACACTATCACTGTAAGATATAATGTTGTAAACCTGTACCAAGCAGCTTGCACCAAACAACCTATACCAATAACCTGAACCATGCATCAACCTGTACCTCAACCTGTAATCAACATGTACCATAAACAAGTGCATCAACCATGCACCAACCTATACGAAACAACCTGTAATCAATGTGTACCATAAACAAGTGCATCAACCATGCACCAACATGTACCAAAACAACTTGTAATCAACCTGTACCATAAACAAGTGCATCAACCATGCACCAACCTGTACCTCAACCTATACCAAGAACAAGTTCATCAACCAAGTATAACACAACAACTCATAATCATCATCGAGATCAATATGTGCTTCTAATAATATACCAATACAAGTATGCTACATCATCCATAAACCATGTGTCAACAATACTAATGACAAGTGCCTCCAACCATATACCAAGTATGTAACAATCATGTATCAACTACTCATCAACTATGACTCATCAATATGTACCAAGATCATCAACTATACACCTCATGTATGTTCCAACTCATCAACTACTTGTCTCAACCATGTACCCAACATGTATCTCAACCAAAAGCCCTCATCAATTTCATCATCCAAATATGATTTTTAACTCTGTAATAGACCTCGTGTATATGATCACATACCTACAAATCTTCCTTAACTTTAACAACAAGAGACTAGCATTTTAATCAATCTTTACTTTAGTCTCACATGACTAGTTTTGGATTAGTCAACAACCCTAACTTGAAATAATGATAACTATGTACCTGTAATGAATAAAGATTTTAAAATAGTACACAACATTTTTTTAGTGTGTTTTATGCAAATCCTATAGGTGTCACTACTTGAAACTTCTCAGAAAATGAGTTATAGAAAAAATGACATACCTTGTTGAATTCTGGCTTATTCTAGAGAGCAAACTTGTAGGGCCTTCCCCGCACAAAATATTTGTTTTAATGGATTTGAAAAGTGTACACAGAATACTAAAGACTATACTCTAACCAAAACATTTTTTCTTACTGAATTTGGATCTGTTATGAAGAATTTATGACGTTTTTACTTGAAACACTTGTTTTAGACTAGTTTCAGGACTAGCCACAAACCCTATTTTCCATGGAGTGCAAATCCAACAATACAACGACCCACAAGCTAAAATTTGTACCACAACTACTTGGATATGTTTCTTCAAAGGTATCCCAATTTCACGGTCTGAATCATTCTATTAAAAATGTTATTACGAAAATGGTGAGATTACCTGTAAATAACATACCTTAGAAAGCATCATCAAAATAATTTATCCTCCCTTGAATTTTAGCCTTCTTTACTTCACCTTCCCTCTAAAATTCAGCTTAGATATCCTTTGGTTACCTCATTCACCTGTAGATATTCAATATTCTCAAGTGTGATTAAAATGAGAGAGCCTTTCCTCTTATTTATACTTTCATGTAGCTTCCTCAAGGGGTTACCTTTTAACCATCTTAACCCACTTTCTTTATTTTAGGGTTAACCCACTTATAACCACTTGTAAATTAGTAATTTATCCATTAAATTTATTATTTAAATAATTTATTTTGTATTTACTTTGAATTATAGTACACTCATTACTTCACTTTATTATTTACCTTCTAAAATCTCTTAAACCAATTTGACCTTTTGGGGCTTCTAGATGACTCATGAGGGTTCTCCAACTTCACATGGCCATAACTCTCTAACAGTAAGGAGTTATGTGATGTTTCACATACCAATGTAAATAGAATGACATGTACTATCCATATATAATAGTATTACATACAAATATATAAAAAATCATACCATTATCCATCAAACAAACTTGGGTCCATTACCCAAACATGGGTTCTCCAACTTCACATGGCCATAACTCTCTAACCATGAGGAGTTATGTAACATTCCACATACCACCAGATATAGAATGACATGTTCTACCCATATAGAATGTTCTTACCTTAAAATATATTAAAACTCATACCATTATACATCAAACAACCTTGGGTCCATTACCCAAACATTTGTGCTACTGGAATTCGCTATCAGAATTTCTCCAAGGGTTGACATCAATCACTAAGGGTTGAGATAAATCTACAATATCACTCTCCAATGGTTGACATCAATTAAAACCAACAATCCATACCAAGTTTCCATCAACCTAAGCCAATTGTCTAACAATATCCCACTTTGGCATTGATGGCAACACTTAGTCATGATAAAATTCATGTTTATACTCCTCATTAATGTTTCTATCTCTCCCCCTTTGACATCAATGGAAAAGGGTATATCCCTTTGGGGATGCTCCCCTTAACTGAACTCTCCTTGGGATGCTCCACCTATCTACATGCCTCAGTGCTCTCTCTCCAAGCATTTCTATCATGCATTTGATAAATCTCTCCCCGTTTGTCATCAATGGAAAATGTATCTTTCCATTCGGTGTTGCTCCCCCTATCTGAACTGTCTTTGGGGATACTCCCCCTGACTGAACTCTTCCTGAAACTCATCCCCCAACCTGAACTATCATGTTTATGGTGCTTCCTCATGTAAATGTAAGAAATATAAGATAATCATTCAAAAACATTCATTTTGGAGTAGAAATTACTCTAAGTCTCTGGCGAAAATACTCAAAGACTTCCCTTGGAAGCGGTTTGTAAATATGTCCGCCACTTGTTATTTTGTGCCCACATTTTCAACTCTGATGGTCTTCTCTGCAACCTATTCCTGTAGAAAGTGATACTTTATTGGAATGTGCTTCTTCTTGGAGCGCATCACCGAGTTCTTTGAAATATTGATGGCATTGGTATTATCACAATAGATTGGAATGGGCTCATCATACTCAACCTATATATCTAAGTAGAACGTTGCTCCATTGGTTCTTCATCGGTCATCAATGCAACCTGTCCAGTCTGTATCTGTGCAGGAAATAAGTGATATATCCTTTCCTAAGTGAAATAAGTGAAATAAGTGATACCATAATCCAAACTCTTCTGTTCCTTTGAGATATCTAAAAATCCTCTTTACTTCTAAGACATGCAATTACTTTGGTGCTCCTTGAAATCGTGCCACCTGTCCAACTGCCTACATTACATCTAGTCTAGATGTTTTCACATATAGTAATATACCAATCATTGACCTATATTTCCTCTGGTCTGTAGACTTTGAATCATCATCTTTTCTCAACTTGCAACTAGTTTGCATAAGAGTGGTAACCGGTTTTCAATCTTCCATTCTGAACCTCTTTAGTATTTCTCTGATATACTTAGTTTCAAAAACAAAAATTCTTTGGTTTCTTTGACATATCTAAAGAACTAGAAAGAATGATAGTTCTCCAAGTAATGACATTTCAAATTCATTCTGCATATCCTTTGCAAATTTCTGGCTTAACCTGCCATTAGTACTTCCAAAAACAATATCATCAACATTAATTCCAATTAATAAAATACTACCTTGAGTTACCTTGATGTAGATATTGTTGTCTGCACTTCCTTTCCATAGCTGGTAGGGAGTTTTGTCATTGTTGTTTATGAGCATTAATATTTTTACTCAAACTTCGCAATATGCTCATAAGATGGTTCTTTGGTTTGTCTCAGCTACCGCATAGACTCCCCCTATCTATTATTCATATAATCTGGGAGTATTTAAGCCAGATGGCTCAGAACAATTCTTGCTCTAATGTGTATTCATCATCATCTTCATTGGTATTTTCATCATCTCTCTGAGCTCTAACTTATTTCCTTCTTTCTGTGCATTCATCTCTCACTACAATGCCTGAAAGTACAATCTCTTGAACCTGTTCCTTATTTACCAGTTCTTCTTTTCTTTCAGTTATTTTCCAAACCTTTTTGTATCCTGCATCTTTCCTTTTCTTTGTAGAAATTTATTCATCTCGTTTTATTTCCAGTCTTGCGATCTCTAGGACCTGGTCTTTGTTCACCTGTTCTTCTTGTTTTGAACAACCATTGTCAACATATCAACCACACTTTTTCTTCTTATCTTGTAGAGTGAGTGTGCATTCTTCATTGCTATATTTATTCTTCTTTCTTATCCATGTTCTCTTCTGAGGCTCATGTCTGTGACTTTTTTTGTTCTGTTGTGGTTCTCTAGGAGAGACTGTCATTCTACAATCTTTGGCCATGTGTCCAAAGTTATTTCACTTATAGCATTCCACTTATGTGCTCAATGATTCAAACTCGTTGTATCTTCTTCTCTGTGTTCCACTAAACCTTCTTGGATAACCATTTTGTGTATGTGTTTCAAAGTTGTTTATGTTCCTTCTATTAGCTTTGCAACTTATAGCTTAATGTCCAAAATTATTACATGCATAACATAAACTAAAAAATATAGTTTGATACCTGGGTGCAGAAGATATTCTGAAAGGATTTACTCTTATGAATCCTTCTTCTTCCTGAGGCCTATTTGTTTCTGTCGGTCATCGATTCTAAAATCTGAATCTTCTCGGTGGAGGAGTGTCCCTGTAATCTTCCTTGTAGGTCTTCTTATCCCCTTTGATTGTTTCTACATAACTTTTTCGATATGTTTCTTGTTATGTTTCTTTGAATCTTGATCCCTTTTCTGTCCGATTGTATCCAATTCCGAACTGGTCGTGATTAGGCCTTTGAATGTTGATAATGTCATCCAAAACTTTTGAGTTTTTTTGCATATTTTTCTTTTGAAGATCCTTTCTCAATGTGACAATCTCTGCTTCCAAATTTCCAATGATCCTCTCTCTTTTTTCTAAATTTTTTTTGAGTGCTTCTTCAATTCTTTTATATTTTTCTATTTGAACCTTCAATTCCGTGATGATGTGCTCTAGTTCTTGAGTTTCTTCCTTTTTGTCTAGTTCTTCTTGTAGCTTATTATTTTTCCTCTTTTCTTTTATTATAACTTCTATGGAAGTCAACAATTATTCTTAGTAGTCAACTTCTGCCTCTTCATATTCTTCTTCGGTGTCTTCTTTATCAGAGTCTTCTACTACCATGAATATAACTCTTTATATATCACTATCACTGACTTCATCTTCATCTGATGAGGAGATGTCTTCTTTGGTGCATAAAATTTTCTTGAAAACTTTCTTTGTGGTTCCTTTTCCTTTATATGTTTGTTTTCTATTTGACTAATATTCATCATTTCCCTTATTTTTCTTATGAGGACATTTGTTAGAAAAATGACCAATACCATCACAATCAAAACAAATCAATGGAAACTTACATTTATATATGTTGTTGGTTCCCTTGTTCAATATTTTGAAAAAGTTGGTCATTTCTTCACCATCTTCCGAAATGTCACTGTTGTTGCTATGTTCTTTTTCCTTTTGTTTTCACTTTTTCTTTGATCTTTTGGATCCTTTGAAAGATGATTCTTTTATATCTGGATTTTCCTATTCAGTTCTCATTTCATATGCTATGAAGATTCCATGTAGTTTGTCCATGCTTATTGAATCTAAATCTGCTCTTTCTTCTAGTGTTGATATCTTAGGATCAAATATCATATGAAGAGATATTATTACCTTTTGAACAATTACAAGTTCTTTAATTTCTTCTCCCAATCCTATGATTGCATTTACTTTTTCATCAAATCGTAAGAAGTAAGTTGCAATATTTTCATCTTCCTTCATCTTTAGTTGTTCGAACTGACCTCTGTAAGTTTGAACCTTTACTCCTTTGACTTTTGAATCTCCTTCATAAATATTTTGAAGATTGTCCCAAATATCTTTAGCAGATTTGCAATGTATAAATTTGGTGTATACCAATTCACAAATACCATTCGGAAGTGCATTTGTGGATTTAGAATTATTTTGACCGAGTTTTATTTCTCTTTCATTTGTCGACAAAACTGCTGGTTCTTTGTATCCATATACAACTGATTGCCAAATTTCAAATCCTTGTTCATGTATATATGTTTTCATTCTTTTGCTCCAAAATGCATACTTTTGTCCATCAAACTGTGGTATTCCATTTTGATACATGTTGTTTCTCTCCATGATCTACCTTTCAGTGGTTAAACTGATTTCTGAAGGAACCTACTCTAATACCAATTGTTGGATTACTGAGAGGGGGGGTGAATCAGTAATATACCAATTCAATCCTTTTTAACCACAATATGCAAGTGTTATATCAATGTAGCATTATCATCCAATAGTTGCTGAGTAAATAAACAATGAACAAATGAGAAATCATAAACATACACAGTACACCAATGTTTTTACGTGGAAACCCAAAGCAGAAGAAAACCACAAAATGCGTTTTCTTATATATCTTTAAGAATTACATTCATTGGAAGCACCAATTTTCTTTGTTTTCCAGCTACAATTGGAAGGAGGCTCCAACCCCTTAATTTGTCAGGCTACAACCTGAGGGAAGCTCCAACTCCCCAATTCTTTGGCTACAACCAGAAGGAGGCTACGACCCTCTATGTTCTCCGGCTACAACCGAAAGGTGACTACAACCACCTATCCTTTTTCCGTCCAACCACCCTGACGTATAAGTAGAATGATGGAACCACTGTCACATTATCGTTGTGAGATATACTACTGTAAACATGTACCAATCAATTTTCACCAAACAACATGTACCAATAACCTGAACAATGCATCAACCATGCATCAACCAGTACCTAAACCTGTAATTAACCTGTACCATAAACAAGTGCATCAACCATGCACCAACCTATACCAAACAACATATAATCAACCTGTACCATAAACAAGTCAATCAACCATGCACCAAATTGTACCTCAACCTGTACCAAGAATAAGTGCATCAACCAAGCATAACACAACAACTCATAAGCATCACCAGGATCAATATGTTCTTCTAATAACATACCAATACAAGTATGCTACATTATCCATAAACCATGTGTCAACAATACTACTAAAAAATGCCTCCAACCATGTACCAAGTATGTACCAATCATGTATCAACTACTCATCAACTATGACTCATTAAGATCTACCAACATCATCAACTATACACCTCATGTATGTGCCAACTCATCAACTACTTGTCTCAACCATGTACCCAACATGTACCTCAACCAAAATCCCTCATCAATTTCATCA
>JZKD02S2405719.1:286900-318320 GCA_000966675.3 Picea glauca | reverse complement strand
TTCTTTATCAATATGGACAAATGCTTCACAACCGAAAGTTTTCAAAAAAGAATAGTTTACCTTTTTTCATGTCCATTCCTCCTATGGAATTCTACCATCCAAAGAGCTTGAAGGTACTCTGTTTATTAAGTAAACAATAGTATCTACAACATCTTCCCAGAACTGTAAGGGCAAACTGGCATGCAATCTCATACTCCTTGCATGCTCCATGATTGTCCTGTTCATCCTTTCTGACACACCATTTTCTTGTGGTGTTCTTGGAACTGTTTTCTCTCTACGAATCCCATGGTAGGAAAAATAATGATCAAACTCCTTGATTTAATATTCACCTCCATTATCTTATCTGAGACACTTCAAACTTTTTCCTGTCTCATTCTCAACTAAAGCTTTCCTTTTCTTAAAAGTATAAAAACATCAGATTTTTTTCAAATGCAATAAACCCAAGTTTTTCTAGTTGCATCATCAATACAAGTAACATAATAATGAGAGCCACCAAGAGATGATATCTGAGATGGTCCCCATACATCTGTATGCACAAGCTCTAACCTTTCATTCTTGTTTTCTTTTCCGACTCTGAGAAATTTGACTCTCTTTTGTTTTCCATAAACAAAATGCTCACAGAAGTCCAAATCAATTTGTTTAAGATCTGGCAAAAAATTTCTTTTGTGAAGTATCTGCATACCCTTCTCACTCATGTGTCCAAGCCTATGATTCCATAGTGTTGTATCCAGTCCTATAGAAGCTAAAGAGATAGAAGAGTTAGTATTACCAGTACATAAATACAATGTACCTACCTTCTCTCCTTTCACTATCACCAATGATCCTTTGATGAACTTCCACGTCTTATCTGTAAATATGGATATACAACCTTCAGTTGTCAACTGCCCTGTTGAAATTATATTTTTCCTTAATTCTGGAACATGTCTTACCTCTTTCAACAACCATTGGTTTCCATTTCATTGCTTTATTTTTACCTTTCCCATTCCAACAATTTTGCATGGTGCATCATCACCCAAATGAACTTGTCCAAAATCACCTTGAACATAATCTAGAAAATGTTTCCTATGTGGTGTAGCATGAAGTGAAGCTCTTGAATCTACTACCCAAGACTCAGAAATATTATCTACAGAAAGAATCAAAGCATCTTGTAACACAACACCTATTACATTTGCTTCTTGATTTCTCTCCTCTTGTCCATCTCTTTGTTTCTTTGGAGCTCTGCAGTCTTTCTTCAGATGTCCTTTCTTCCCACAATTACAACACTCTATCTTTCCAAGTCTAGATTTGGATCTTACCTTCCTAGAATTTCCGCAGTTCCCTGAGCCCTTTCCTCTATCCTTTTGTCTTCCCCTGTTCTCCATGTTTAACGCATTACTTGATGTCTCACTTGTGATTTTTCGTCACATTTCCTCACTAAGGATAACACCAACAACATAATCAAATTTTAAAGTATTTGAACGAGAGACAGAGTTACTTACAACCATGACCAAGCTGTTCCAGCTTTCTGGCAATGAGAACAAGATTAGAAGAGCCCTGACCTCATCATCAAAGTCCACTTTTACAGAACTTAGTTGATTAGTAACCGTATTAAATTCATTTAAATGATCTACAATAGACCCACCTTCTGACATCTTCATATTAAATAATCTCTTCATTAGAAATACCTTATTGGATGCCGAGGGTTTTTCATACAATTTGGCCAATGTGTCCATCAAACCATTCATTGTATTTTCTTTGGAAATATGGAAAGCCGTCGATGCTGCCAGGGTCAGTCGTATCATTCCTAGAGCCTTTCTGTCAAGAATCTCCCATTCTTCGTCCTTCATGGCCGTCGTCTTCTTTTCTACTCCACCCAATGGTAGGAATAGATCCTTATGATATAAATAATCTTCCATCTGCATCGTCCATAAATGGTAGTTTTGGCTATTAAACTTCTCGACCCTAAACTTTCCATCTTTCGACATTGCTCCCACTCGAACCAGGAATCCTCTTTTCTTGCGAGTCACCTTTCTCTCTAATACCAATTGTTAGAAAAATAGAATCGTAGAGAAATAAAATAAAAAAATTGCTGAAACAAAACACAGAAGATACAAAATACAATAGAGACACAGATTTGCGTGGTTCACCCAGTGTGGGCTACGTCAACTAGAGAAATTGCCAGGTCCTTCCTTTATTATTATCCAGAATATGAAGGGATACAACCTACAACAAACCCGTTGTAACTTCCTCTTCTTTATCTCACAATCTCCTATCTCAGAATACAATACTCACCATCAACCATAGCCGCAATACATTTCCCTCATAAAAGAGGGTTTCCTTCTAGGGAAAAAAACCCTAACATAATATTTATCGTTAGATCTGCGACCTTATAATGAACGGTCCAGATTTACAATGAAATTACAATATAAATTTACAAGGAAATTTTTCCTTCTGGGGCTTCGCCCCAAAAACCTCATCGGGGGATGTTTCCCACGAACCCCCATTGGGGGCCTACTTTCCCCCAGCCCCCCCAGTCGGTGGGATAGCCCCCCTAACCCCGCAAAGGGGGTACCCCCCCTCTGCACTCCCCCGTGTGGAAGAGTGTACATACTTCTGGGGTGTAAATACTTCATGGGGTATAAACACAGCTGAAAGAAAGGACCTCTGAATCAGGAAGATAATCAAGCTCCACAACCAACACAAATATTATTGTAAGTGACAAAGATCCCATCTTCATTGGACAATTTTGGACTATTTTTTTATTTTTTTTGGGTACTCAATTGGCTCATAGCTCATCCTATAATCCTCAATGTGATGGAAAAACTATGATAGTGAACAAATTTCTAGAAGGCTAGCTTCGTTTCTTTTTCTCTAATAAACAAACACAATGGTTCAAATGGTTACCCTTGGCAGAATGGTGGTATGACACTTCCTTTCATACTATAGAAAAAATGACACCATTTATGGAAATCTATGGATACCACCCTCCTTCCTTCACTTCTTCTCTAAAAAAAAAATCTAAGGTTCAAGCAGTCGAATATCACATCGAGCATCAACAACAAGTTATCCAAATATTAAAGGACAACCTAACCATGGCACATAATCGCATGAAACAACAAAAATATCAACATCGTAGTGAAAGAAGTTTTGAAGTAGGGGATTGGCTGTTTTTAAGAATACAACCATACAAATAGATGTCCCTCAAGCAAGGCAAGAAGGATAATAAATTATCACCAAATTACCATGGCCCTTATAAGGTGTTGCAAAATATTGGTACTATGGCATACAAATTGGAGTTGTCCGCATCTTCATGAGTACACCCAGTTTTCCATGTTTCATGCTTAAAGAAGGTTATAGGTGATAAGATCTCAGTTCAAATTATATTTCCAGAACTTGATGAGGAAGGAAAAATCATATTGGATCCTAAAGCTATCACTGCCACAAGAATTCAACAATTGAGGAATAGATCCATTTCATAGTATCTCATTAAGTGGAGGAAACTACCTACTGAAGATTCCACTTGGGAAGATGAGTTTTTTATACAGAAGCATCTACAATTACTTAAGCATTGTGGACAACACTTATCTGAAGGGGAGGGGCATGTTAAACCATAAATAGTTTCACATTACCCATTAATTAGGGAATATTACATTAGTAATGTTATTTTATTTATGTCGGCTTGGGTCCATTAGTGGTAATTGTACCTCCTAGCCTCCTATCTATTCCAAGGAGAAATTCTCATTTGGAATCATCCTGTATTTGGAAATTTATGTGGTGTATAAGGAGGATGCCCCCTCGAAGAGGCTTATTATATGGAATTCTTTCTTTTTCAAGGTATCGATTACTTATTCTGAGGTTTTTCTATGCTATCTTGATATTTGGTTCCTAACAATTTATGAATATAAATAACATGTTTTTAGTCTTTTTTGTCGAGTCTTGGACGCAGGTCAACTTTGGGGGAGACTTGCATCCTTGGGAGCTATAGATCTTGAGGATATCATCACTAGACATTGGATAAAAGGTATAGTTATCGATATTCTATTCCACTGATTTATGTTCATCTATTTTGGTATGTTTGGGGTAGTGTAGAAACTAGATTGACTTTTAAGGAGTCATTTGCTTTGTCTATATTTTAAACCCTGGTATAGTTATAGGGGGATTTTACTTCTAGCAGAAATGAAAATTCCAATGGGGAGTATCTCTAGGGTTTTTAGGGAGGTTTTTGGGTTGTTGATTGGATTCTTTTTTTCTTTTTGAGTTTCAGTCAAGTTTACTGAGTATTTTAAAGGTTTTTGGTCCCCTAAAAGGCGTGTACCAACTTTCCCTGCCCTGTAAGTATTCCTTGTCTTTTTATTTTTGAAAAGTATGAGAGGTGCACATGTCCTATTTTGGGTCAACCCACGTACATACACACTCTGCACAGTAGATATCCCGTGTACATACACATTCTGTTGATGAAACAACCCGCGTCTCTATGTCTTGGCATTGTTTTTTTAACAAAGAGAGAGTTTGTATCTTTCCTAATAGAATTTCAGACTTCTCAGGACTTTCTTGAACTAGTCAGAGTCTCTGTCTTTGGCCATAACTTGGGTTAAAGTTTCAGTTAACTTGTTCCTTAATTTTTTTTCCCTAAAAGGTTTAGAGAGAGTTTTCAAGTTTTAGATCCTCCTTTTGGTTTCTTGGTTGAATCCCTACAATCCATAGTTAGCTTAGGGTCTTTATCAATCTTGTTTTCAGTTTTCTCTTTGTTCCTGTTTCTTTCTTTGAAAAATGAAAAAAAGGTTTTTACTTTAGTTTTTCTTGTTAAAGCAGTTCGAAAGGTTGTTAGTTCAAGGTAAAGTAGTCAAGGTTGTTCTTGCATTTAGTTTGGTAAAGTAGTCAAGGTTGTTATTTGCAAAAGAAAAAGAATCTTCATTTCAAATTTCTTTTCGATTTCATAAAATACAAGTAGTTTTTACGAAAGCAAGTTTTAAGATTTCTTCATTTACAAGATATTGAAATATTGATTAGAAAAGTTGAATTTTACAAAGAGTTTTTACAAGATTTGCTTTAATTTCGAAGCATCTTTTGCTTTCAAATGATTTAAAGTTCTCTTCCTTATTCATCTCTTCATAACACCATCAGTTTCACTACGACACCCTGTTGTAAATCGAGCTTTAAAATTAACGCTTAACTTAAAATATACTAGACTTTTTGTTTTTAGGATTCACCAACTATTTTAGGGTTTTAGGCCTTGAATTAGGTGTGAAGAGGAAACTCTTCAAGGCCACTTTAAAACAAACATTGGAGTCTAATATAGGGATTTTTTTCGATTCTAGCATCGTAAGAGTTATTCGGGACACCCCTATAACACAGTGGATAAACACAAGGTCACGTGAGGAAAGGAAGGGGAGATAACCCCTCCAAATACAGACTAAACACAGTGGGGATTGTATATTGAGGGTATTTCTCAAGAAAAATATCGATCCTATTTTCCTACGGAGCTTCATGGACCTCGAATCTGTTCGAGATCCTCAGTTCTCTTCCAGACCAATTTATTTTATCACCCTTGAAGGGATTCAAACTAGTTATCTTGCTCATTATGATCTGATCGACTATCGATTTTACCTGCCTAGTGATTGACTGCGAGATTGCAACCTAGTTGCTCATATTTTATGGAATTACATAGGTGACTACGGGGGTATACCGTGGTACATGGGGCGGACGTTGGATCACGCTTCATAGAGTATACCCAAAGGGTGCTTCCGTGTTCGAGTTGCACTTGCACAGGTTAATTTCTCTAGTGTCAATTGGTGTAACCATCCTTCCCACTAGTTAGTCGACTGCTTGATTTATCTTTAGGAGACTTTTTAGTGTGTGCTTTGTGTTCCACACTAGTCAAGCCTTACTGTGTCGTTGATCATTTCACAAAGTGGAAGATCAACAAATCCGAAAGTCACGAAGGATTTAGGGATTGTCATTGGTTACTTTGGAGCCACCTATGGCACTGTTGAGTTGAATACTTGATCAAGACCGACCATTCAGAGCGACTGGGCTAAAGGAAATTGTGCCCGAGATTGTTTCGAGAGGAGACTTTTTGGCTCCAGAGGAATCCATCATTTATGACCTTGAGACTAAAGGTTTTAGGCCAACCAATCCTCCGATTACCTACTTGTCGGTGCCAATATTGATTCAGATTTTCCCTCCCGAGGTGACATCTTCTGAGTTCCAGCTAATTTTATGGGAAAAAAATGGAAGCAAGTGTTTCTACTTCGATCAAGAGTCCCCATACTCCTATTACGACTACTACTAGAGGGGGAATCCTACCTCTTCCCCCACCTTCGTTAGTTAAGACATCCATTGTCCTGACTCCCACAACTTCAGGAAGTGGTATGATACCATTAACGACTTCGACCATTGTTTCATTTACTCAGAATGCGAAAGTCTCTCCCTTCTCATATGGGATGCCAGAATTTGATACGAACTCAGTTCTTACTTATTCTACCTTAAAAACCATGGGTCTAATGGCAGGGAGCTCAAATGACCCCTTGCAAGGGTCAATCATGGGCACTATTGTCCCTTTTAATGCTATCCTTTATGGTGGGGGTCATATACCTCCTCCGCCCCCTTCGCTCGGTGGCACTTTTCAATAGCCAATTGAGCCTAATGATAATTATAGCTTGTTTGGTGGAGGAAGTTTAGGACCTTCCTCTTACACAACATCAATGGAATCTATGTCATTCTCTTTGTTTGGTGCGTATAGGAACAACACTTTCTCTTTGGTCTCTTTCTCGACTGGGGGAAACCCAAGATTTGGTCAACAGAACCTAGTGCAAGGTACCATTCCTTCATAGAGAGAGACGACTGGAGTATACTCCACATAGGGTCCTTGGAATCCTTGGTAGAGTTCATTTCCCTTGCAAGGAATGACAGTTAGGGGTAACCCCTTCCATTCTCAATGGAATGCCAGGAAAGGCTCTGTAACCATGCTCGTCGGATTGGCTGGAGGCATCTCCCTCCAAGTTCATTGGAACAAAATGTAGGGAGAAATCCCTGTGCAGGCTATGCCATCCAATTTCGGTAGTTAGCCGATGATGCCTCAATAGACACAATTTCCTTTTGCTGGTCAAGGCCACGGTTTCTACCAAAACCTTGGCCAGCAGTCCAAATTTTCCTGGCAACCTACTGCTAGTCAAAACCCAAGGCCCTCTTTTCCTATAAATAATTCACAAATGAAACTACCCTTTCTCACAATTCTACATCTACCAGACTTGTCGATATTACTGAATGACCCAATTTGTCACGATTTGTGTTGGCCCCCCATGCTGACTAAGTTTCCCTTGGATATTCCAAAATTTTAGGGCAAGCCTGGTGAAGATCCAGGTGATCATGTGACTACCTTTCACTTATGGTGCTCATCAAACTTGTTGAAAGATGACTATGTTCAATTTTTCCTTTTTCAACGCACTCTTATAGGGGGTGCTGCAAAGTGGTATATTGAGCTTGATGGCTCAAGGTACTCTTACTTTAATGACTTGGCTATGGTATTCTTGAACCATTTCCAGTTACCTATGAGATATGATGCCAGCACCAAATTGTTGACCAACTTTGAGCAAACCAAGGGTGAACATATCTTTGATCATGTCCAAGAATGGAGGTGAAGAAAGAGCTTGATTAAGGTGAAGGTCCATCCTACTTTCTTTCTTGAGTGGTTCTTGAAGTCTTTGGTTTTCTGTATATCCAAGGACGTAGCAACTTCCGGGGTGTTTTTAGAGGAGGAGGCTATTATGAGAGCCTAGCAACTAGAACTGATCTACTCTCAGTCTAACATGCTCTACGAGATCTTGCCAAATGTGCCATAGTATACTCTCGATAAGGTCAAACAAAAGTATGGGCCCCATGTCGATGGAATTGTGGGATCAACACAAAGCAAGTCCAAGGATATGTTGTCAAATAAGTTACAACAATTGTCGATAAAATAGACTGTGGCCAGCCAGACTCTGAGTTTGACTATTCCCCCTACCTAAACATCGGATGTACACAGTGTGTAGTCGATGAATCCCAAGTCCAACCAATAGATCGAGGGAAATAAGAACAACGAAATAAGAAGGGTAAATGGGATAAAAAGGTTGCCAACAATGGTGGCGGGGGAAAAAAAGAGAAGAATAAGTCGAAGTATCCATGTCCATGTAATCTCTGCATGGAAGAGCACACAACTCACCTATTCCCTCATCTTGCAGAACCCCATAAGCTATTAGTGCAACAACAACTTGTTATGTTGACAAACCAGTTTACACAACGTCAAAATATGGCTCAGGATTCTTCATCCACAAGCGTGGCAGGGGGCAGTGAGGGACCCCATGTGCCTACAAATAACAACCCAATCGCAAACATTTACATGATGAACATCGATGCTCATTTATCGACCAGGAATCATGACTATGGAATTCCAGAATCTATTAGTAAGGGAAAGGAGGTCACTAACCCATCGAATCCTCTCCAAATTGAGAAGGCAGTGGGAAAAGAAATGACTTGGATCCCTAAAGGTACGTTTAATAAGGATTCCCATATCCAAACATGAGGTTCTCTCATAACTACTCCATCGTGGAGGATCTGGTGCAAATCCCTTGCACGATGTCCACTCTGGAGGTCCTCTAGAGTTGCCCCTCACAGACAAAATATTTGTTGTCCACCTTGGGAGTGGCAGAGACTAGTAACCCATAAGTGATCCTTTTTTATCCAACTAACTTAAAACATTCTCTTCCTCACCATGTTTCCTTCCATATAGTAGTGGCCTATACCACGAAATATTTTACGCGGAAAATTTTCCGTATGGTGGTTGATGAGGGTGCGTTGAATTGTGTGATGTTGTTGGCGTGTTAGAAGGCCATTGGAAAACATGAGTTGTCCCTGTCGCCTACGTTTCTTATGGATTTTTACAGTTGGTCGTTTATACCACATGGAATAATTCCTTCCTTTCCTGTGCAGTTAGTGGGTAAAACTGTGTGTGTCGAAGTTGAAGTGGTTGATGCACCTCTCGACTACAATATTTTGTTAGGAATAAGTTGGACTTATGCGATTCATGCGATGGTTTCCACATTTTTTTGGGTCTTGTGATTTTCACACGAGGGCTGAACTATGACCATCGATCAGTTGTCCTTTTCTCTATTGGAAGATTGGTTGTTTTCATTGATGTCAATCCTAGTCATTGGTTTTGGACTGCAAGATTGATGAAGGTATTTGGACATGAAGGACAATGCACATGAAAATAAAACACCCATGTATGGATAATATACATCATGTTGTTTTCGATGGTATGTGGTAAGTCATGTGGATTCTCATGGTTGATTAGAAATGAATTATTGAATATGACAAAGTGAATTGAAGAAGTAAGTACAGGTCGGCCTCAAAGATAATTAAAGAAAAGAATTACAAAATAAGAAAGTGTCAGGTCAGACCTAATGTTAAAAGGAAGTGACATAAATGGTATAAATACATATCATTATACATTCATTTTAAACACAAGTCGAATTTAAGAGGAAATATGAGGAAAAGAAAGGTGAATTTCATGGGAGGATGAAGTGTTTTGGTGATGCATTCTAAGGTATGTTATTTACAGGTCATCTTACCATTTTCACTATAAAAAATTTTCTAGAACGATTCAGATGGTTAAATTGATATGGTATGGAGACGACATATCTAGGTACCTGTGGTAAAAAATTAAGCTCTTTATTCACTATAAGTTTGGAGATACACTATGTCGAAAATAGGGTTTTTGACTAGTTCTGAAGCTAGTCAATAAACAGGTGTTCTGGGTAAAACAATTATAACTTATTCATAGATAATCCAAATGAAGTGATACAAATTTCATTGGAAATAGTACAGTATTTAGCTTCTTTTGTGTGATTTTTAGAATCTAATGTTAAATATTGAGTGCGGGGCATTCTGTACAAGTTCTCTCTCCCGAATAAGCCACAATTGAATAAGGTCTACCATTCTCTCTATAACTTCTTTTTGGGGAGGATTCAAGGAGTGAAACTTGGAGGAGTTTCAGAGAATACATTGAGTAATATTATCTACAGGATCAAAGTATTCCAAGAATTGAAGAAGTTGAAGAAGTATTAGGAAGCATTATTAGGTTATATGTGATGGTTGGTTGATGGTGATGATTTATTGTAAATTTTTATTATCTCTCATATATTCTTGGGTGGAAAAGTCTTATTATCTCTCATATATTCTTGGGTGGAAAAGTCTTATTATCTCTCATATATTCTTGGGTGGAAAAGTTTTATTATCTCTCATATATTCTTGGGTGGAAGGAAGGGGCAAGGATGAAGAGGTTAACCCTCTCTTGATATTGGAGGATTGTATCCTCCTCTTGGAGTTTTATCCCTCCCTTTATATTTGGAAGTTGTAGCTACCTTTGGAAGTCATAACCTCCATTGAACAATAACTATTGATTATTTATCATATATTGTGCATGGTGTATTGTGGTGTATTGGTGTAACTCTTATACTATTGTTCATTTCTCATTGGATATAATTGAATGGTTTAAGTATAAGTTGAAAAGGTTTTTAAATTGTACTTGATGTTGATTCACCTCCCTCTCAGTATCAGCAATTGGTATCAAAGTAGGTTACCTTCAGTACAGTTTAACCACTGGAAGGAAGATCCTAAGTAGAAATGGAAGACAAAATTCCAAATGGGATTCCACCATTGATGGAAGAAATTTTGAATATTGGAGTAATATAATGGAAACTTACTTGAAATATCTTGGGGCATATGTTTTGTTCTCAGTTGCTTCAGGATACAATGCTTTGAAGAAACCAAAGACTACAACTCAGAAGGAAGAAAAAAGGAACAACAAATTGGCAATAGATACCATCATGGATGGATTGACATATTTAGTGAAATCCAAGGTGGAATCATGTTCATCATCAAAAGAGATTTGGGACAAGATACAAGACCTTTATGCAGGGGAAGAAGCAGAAGAAGAAGAAGAAGAAGAAGTTGAAGCAAATTACAACATCTCAGATTTCAAAGAAGCAAATAAAGGTCAGTTCTTTTTCTTTTATTATGAAGGAGTAGGAAATGTTTAATTTGAATTTCCTCATCCAAGGATTGAAAGAGATGACACTGAAGAAGAAGAAAATAATGAAGCAAAAATTATTCAACAAGAAGATGAGACTCTTAAAAAATTGAAGCATGTTGAGATTGAAAATAGCAAGCTCAAAGACACGCATAGAAAACTAAGAAGTGAATTGGGTAGTTGTGAAAAGACAGTTGTAAGCTTGCAGAAACAATTAGAAGACTTTGATAAAATAAGAGAAGAAACCATTTCCTTGAAAACTCTACTCGAAGAAGAAAGAAGAATAGGAGAAGTAAGGAATGTCCAAATGATGAAGAAAGAAAAAGAATGTGAGAAACTTGAACAAGAAGTTGTCTCATTGAGGAAGAGCTTAAGAAACTCTCAAGTGACAAAAGACTTAACACATCTTGGATGCATGGGTGAAACTTCATACAAATAAGATGAAAATGCCTACAAGAAGGTTGAAGAAAGAGCTACATAGGCAATTGATGAGAATTGGACCAGGATACCATAAAGAAGGAATGATTACAAAAGAGATGAATATCCAAGAAGACCTCCTACCTTCATAAATCAAAGAAGCTTCAATTAGTATGAAGGAAAATATAGAGGGTAGATCATGAACCCAGATGGAATACATCACAAAGAAGGTCACTTAATCCAACGTATCAAAATTTCTTTCTTGGTCATTGTTATACTTGAAAAAAATTTGGACATAAGGCAATTAATTGCAGAATCAATGAAAGGATCAACTACGAAGAAACATGAATGGTGTAAATATAAGATATGGAAATTATCATGGATTTGTCAACAAAAGTTATAGTTTATTTTCCCCATTGATGGACAAATATATTGTATGCTACAAATGTAATTATCTTTGTCACAAAGAATGACATTGAAAATATATGAATGAATATGTCCCTATGCCAACCAAAGTATGCAGAAGGAAAGATATTCCAAACAATCAAGATTGTCGAATTGCATTGACCATTGAAGAATGTAAAGAAGAAGATGAATGGTACATAGATAGTGGATTTTCTTCACACGTGACTGGGGATCAAGACAAATTCATCATCTTGAAGAGAAAGGGTGGCAATGTTTCATTTGGAGATGACTCATCTTCCAAAATACTTGGAGAAGGTGTATTAGAGATTGGAAGAAAAAATGTAAAAGAAAATAATTTCCTATTGGCTGAAGACTTGAAGAATAATCTACTCAGTGTTAGTGAAATGTGTGATCAAGGATATACTCTCACATTTGACTCACAAAGATGACAAATCAAAGAATAAGGTTCAGGAATATTGGTTGCAACTGCAACAAGAATACCAAGTAACATATACGTCCTAAAACCATGAAAAATCTCCAAGGAATAAAGAGACCATAAAAATGAAGTGTTATTGAGTGTTATATGTTCAGGGGGAGCAACCCTAAAGAAGAGAGTTACCTTTTTCCATTAGAGTTAGGGGGAGTAGCCCCACCCTTTTCCATTAATTTCAAAGGGGGAGAGAAATTGGGATCATGATGACAGGGGGAGCGTGATTGTTGCCATCAATGACAAAGGGGGAGATTGTTGGAAGATTGGTTGTTGTCATTGATGTCAACCCTAGTCATTGGTTTTGGAATGCAAGATTGATGAAGTTATTTGGACATGAAGGAAAATTCACATGGAGATACAACACCCATTTATGGATAGTATATGTCATGTTGTTTCCGGTGGTATGTGGCACGTCACCTAGAGATGACAAATTGAATGGAAGAAGGAAGTACAGGCCGACCCTGAAGATAATTAAAGAAAAGAATTACAAAATAAGAAAGTGCCAGGTCATCTCTAATGGTAAAAGGAAGTGACATAAATGGTATAAATACATATCATTATACATTCATTTTACACACAAGTCTAGTTTCAAAGGAAATCTGAGGAAAAGAAGGCCGGATTTCAAGGGAGGATGAAGTCTTTTGGTGATGTGTTCTAAGGTATGTTATTTATAGGTCATCTTACCATTTTCACTATAAATTGTTTTCTAGAACGATTCAGATGGTAAAATTTATATGATATTGAGAAGACATATCTAGGTACCTTTGGTAAAAAAATCATCTCTTTATTCACTACAATTTTGGAGATACACTCTGTGGAAGATAGGGTTTTTTACTAGTCCTGAAGCTAGTCAATAAACAAATGTTCTGGGTAAAACATTTATAACTTATTCATAGAGAATCAAAATTAAGTGAGACCAATTTCATTGGAAATAGTACGGGTTTTAGTTTATTGTGTTTGAGTTTCAGAATTTGATGTTAAATATTGAGCGTGGGGCATTCTGTACAAGTTTTCTCTCATGAATAAACCATAATTGAATAAGGTCTACCATTCTCTCTATAACTTCTTTTTGGGGAGGATTCAAGTAGTGAAACTTGGAGGATTTTCAGAGAATACATTGAGTAATATTATTTATAGGATCAGATTATTCTAAGAATTGAATACTTACAGAAGTTGAAGAACTCTCAGGAAGCATTATCAGGTTATATGTGATGGTTGGTTGATGGTGATGATTTAATGTAAAGTTTTATTATCTCTCATATATTCTTGGGTATAAGGAAGGGGAAAGGATGGAGAGGTCAACCCTCTCTTGATATTGGATGATTGTATCTTCCTCTTGGAGGTTTATCCCTCCCTTTATATTTGGAAGTTGTAGCTACCTTTGGAAGTCATTACTGCCCTTGAACAATAACTATTGATTATTTCTCATATATTGTGCATGGTGTATTATGGTGTATTGGTGTAATTCTTATACTATTGTTCATTGCTCATTGGATATAATTTAATGGTTTAAGTATAATTTGAAAAGGTTTTTAAATTGTACTTGACATTGATTCACCCCTCTCTCAGTATCAACATTCTCATCCTAACCCTTCATCGGGGGTTTCCATGGTCTTGATGATTGATAGCCCAAGTTTCGTCTTTTATAACGAGCTACTTTCACGACCTGTGGACTTTACCTTCCCCATCGGTTCGATGGAAGTGATAGGGAATCTTTGCATGGCCATTCCCTTATCCATGGACAAGTTTTCATAGATCATTTTCTAGCAAGACTCATCCAACCTTGATCCAGCTCCCTCACAGGAGTTAGATCTAGTTCTAGAGCCTATTTGGGATCAATATTCTCTTTCCATTCAATATACTTTAGACTTTCTATTACCCTCCGAGGAGGATATTCTCGAGGAAATGACTAGTCCCGACAGACCTTGGGATGATCTACATCATAGATATTATTTTCTTCATGAGCTTAAGAGAGTGGAGGCGAGAGAGTTTGTTTTGACCTGAATGGAGATAGTCCTTGTCCTATCAATCCTCTAGATATGCATGGAGTATATGTCAAGGGTAACATGGAAGGTATTGCTACAACGATTCCAATCGATATCTCCAAAACCCCTAATGCCATGGAGAATGTTCTTGTCAGAGAATATTTCTCCCCCGAATATATTTGAATTTACACCTATTTATTCAAAGATTTTTGCAACGTTTTTTTCTGGTCTTATAAGGAGATGCTAGGCATCAAGCCACAAATTGTCGAACAAGAAATAACAACTTATATTGATGCCAAACCGTTCCAAAATAAGATTCATTCATTCAATCCTCAAAAAGAGGCAACAATCAAGCCAAAAGTAGAACAACTTCTCAAAGTCGGTTTTATCTATCCCATACAATTGACAGAATGGGTGTCGAACCCGGTTCTGGTCAACAAGAAACAGGGCATGATATGCGTTTATATGGATTTCTATGATTTGAATAAGTGCTTCCCAAATGACAATTTCCCAACCTCGTTTATTGATCATATTGTCAATGCATGTGTAGGATGCGAATTATTTTCATTCATGGATGGTTTTTCAAGATATAATTAGATTCAAATAACACCCAAGGACCAACATAAAATGAGTTTTATTTTTCCTTGGGGTACTTTCGTGTATCGAAAGATTTCTTTTGGTCTGAAGAATGTTGGAACCACCTTTCAGCGGGCCATGCCATTCAATTTTCATGAACTCAAAGACATAGTCGAGGCATACCTTGATGATCTAGAATCACGTTCTCACAAGAGATCTGATCATCCCGTCCATCTACGACTAATTTTTTAGCGATGTCACTACTATCAAATTTGCTTGAATCCTAAAAAGTGTATTTTATGTGTGACATTGGGTTGTATTTTAGGTTTCATTGTATCAACAACAAGGATCATCATTGATCCTCTCAAGGTTGAGGTGATAGTTCAATTACCTCCCCCATGCACAATACCCCAGCTTCATAGCTTACAAGGGAAAGAAATTTTTCTTCGGAGTTTTGTTGCTAATTATGCCGAGATCACTAAAGGGTTCATGCATATTTTGAAAAAAGGGGCCCCATTCTATTGGGATGAATTTTCTCAACGCTCTTTTGAAGAATTGAAATGTGCCCTGACATCTGCCCCTCTGCTCTGACCTCCTGAATATAACATAGACTTCTTGTTGTATTTGGTCGTTGTGGAGTCGACCATCGGTATGGTCTTGGTTCATGAAGATGACATGCTCAAAGAGCACATTATATATTACCTTAGTTGAGGCCTGGTTGGACCAGAACTCAAATACTATCATGTTGAGAAACTTGATTTGTCAGTTATCCATGCTTTCCAATGGTTTTGTCACTACATTTTGCTTTGCAAGACCACCGTTATTGTTGTTGTCAACCCTTTCCAATATGTGTTAACATGATGGGTCATTGGTGGAAATATTAGTATATGGATAGTAATCCTACACGATTTTGACTTGGATTTTATTTCTGCAAAATCCAAAAAGTCATTGGTATTTTCCAAACTCATTTCATAATTGTCGGTCGAATATAGTATATCATGCCCGAAGAATCGCCTATTAATGGATATATTTTTCTAATTGCATCTTCAGACCCCTGGTATGAATATATACTTGTGTATCTCCAAACTTTGAAGTGCCCCACTTCTGCTTCTCATGATGAGCGTCGATGAATTTGACATCAGGTGCACAACTATCTTATCCTCGATGACACTTTGTATCGTCGAGGCGTAGATTACAATTTTTGGTGAGGTCTTACACACGAATAAGAAGAGCTCGTTTCAGGGATGCTTTTAAGGATGAAAATTTATTTTAAAATATAGAAACCTTGGTGAATCTTATTAATCCTTCATATGCCAACTATAAATGTTTGGTGATATTTTTGTAAAAATATTCAAATTTCTAAGGATTCTATATAGTTTGTATAAACTTTTTGGCGATTTTTAAGGTAAAATAATTTTATCCTATAGAATTTGGGCGAATCAGTTTTAGAATAACGAATCTTGTTTTGGGAAAAACCATGGAAAATTAGCCCATGAGCGAAATTTATCCCCTAAAATCATCCCTGGCTCGTTTTGAATGAATGTCACACTGGAGCATGTGGCGGTCATTTGTCTGAGTTGGAAATAGACCAAAATATTCTACGTGTAGGTTACTTCTGGCCCTCGTTAATCCAGTATTGTGTGGAGGTGGTCAAGAAGTGACACCCATGCTAGGTCTTTTGTCGGAAGATGCGGGTACATCCTTCTCCTATGTTTCCAGTCATTGTTGTTGGTCCTTTCACCAAGTGGGGGACTGAATTTACTATGTGTCACCCAACTTCAGCCAGGGGGCATCGTTACATCATCGTAGCAGTAGACTACTTCACGAAGTGGGTTGAAGCTATGCCAATGTTCAACAATGATGGTGAAACCATGGCTTTTTTCATCTTTAATCAGATAGTAGCAAGGTTAGGTATCCCAAAGGAGATTATCACTAACCATGGCAGCCACTTCCAGAACAAAATGATGATTGAATTAATTTCAAATCTCGGGTTCAAACATAAACATTTGTCACCCTACTACCTACAATTGAATGGTCAGGTTGAAGCTATGAATAAGTCTCTCAAGAATATTCTTGAGTGAATGATCATTTCTTCCAAGTCAAATTGGCATTTGATTTTGTATTCAACGTTGTGGGCCTATCGAACATCTATGAATATTGCCACTGTTTTTTCACCTTTTCAACTCATATACGGGATCAAAGTAGTCTTACCTATTGAATGTCAAATTCCTTCTTTAAAGTTGATAGTGGAATTACTGCCAAATGCTTCACCGCTTGAGGAGCACCTTTTATATCTCGAGCAGCTCGATGAGCAGCGTCGTGATGCAACCTTAGCTAATGACGCTCATAAGAAATGATCCAAGTTTCAGTATGATCGGTTCATTAATCCTTGGATTTTATTTGAAGAAAATATTTTCCTATTCTATGATCAAGACAAAGATCCCCTGGGGGAAGGAAAATTTAAGCCCATGTGGTTCGAACTATTCATTGTAAAAGAGGTATTATAGAAGGGTGCTTACCGTCTGGTTGATTTTGAGGGAAATGTTTTGGCGGAGCCTAGAAATGGGTTCTACCTTAAGAAGTACTACTCTTAGGTTGGTCACTTGGGTGGATTCTTCTATATGTGTATAGTCTCTTATACATTTTTTTGTCTTTTTTGTCTTATGGACGTGTATTTATTTATGTCTGATTTTCACTATGGTAGATGTCAAGTGAATTGGAGGTTTATTTTGGGTTCACGGATGATGCTAACCAACACACTCAGAGGCTTACTTCCCCAGCTTGGTTGGTTTTCACACCTGGAGGCTAGTTGCTATCTTCCAAAGGTATTTGTCTAGGAGATGCTACAAATAATGTTTTCGAGTACAGTGCAGTGATAGAATTGCTTCGTGAATATTTGTCACATGGAATTTATCACCTCTTGGTTTACCTATATGCTCATTTTCTTGTGTCCCAATTAAATGGGGTTTAACACGTTTATGATCCCACTCTAGAACGACGATTCCTTAGGGTACATCTCTTAGATCGATCTTTTGATTACATTACATATATCCATGTTCCTAGGATATTTAGTCATCTAAAAGATACTCTAGGTAATCAATTCTTAGATTGGCATGTTTTTCACATATAAAAAGAAAAGCACACACATACACATGTAAATACATTTGTAAAACATTTTATCCATAAAACAAGAAAGAAATATATGTGTGTGTGTGTGTGTGTGTGTGTCCAAAATAGTTTTATGAGTACAAAAGTGGGCATGAAATCCTCAAAATTCATCGGTCTACATCGCTATGCTTACGCCCTCAAAAAATATATATAGTACAAAATGTGCCCTCGACACATCAATGGTCCGACATTGTCTAAGAAAGAGGCCTATTGGCCCTACTATAATGAATGATGACATTCGCAAGATGTCAAAACAACAGGACCCAAGTCTGAGGAACCCCTACTACATGTGGTTGCATAGCCAAGGGGAATCCTCGATCTTGGCCATTGGAATGACATAAGTGAGCACAATGAGGTTTCTCTCCACTCATCATAAGAATTTGTCTACCTCTCCGACTGGGGGTCCTCTTGCAGTTGTTGGTCCTCCTGTCATTGCTAGTCCTACCTCTGGTTGAGGATGAATCCAAGTCCTAGCATATTCTATCGGTCAAACAGGTCCCACGTCTGTACATAACAGATTCATAAGTCAATATTATACACACACATAAAAAGGATATATATGAAAATTAAAAATTCAATAAAATTTAAAATATATGTTACTTATCTCACCACGCTCCTCGGCGGGAGGCATAGGCATGTCTGGGTCTCTGGTGAAGTTGATATCTACATAGGGGTAATCCTTGATCACCAGGATCTGATGTGCCCACCAGTCAAAAAACTTGTCGTTGAAGGCCTCTATAGTCCTCCCTCCACTCTGTATAGGAAGAAAAGCTTCCCACTTTCTCACTGCTGGGAAAGAGGCTGCATGCCCCCGTACCATCTCTTTGGGACTGAGACTAAGAACCCTCTCAAGGAAGAAGGAGCATATAATAGTACCAAAACTGAAGTTCTTATTGGTACGTTGCCGACACTTTTTAAGGTGTCTCTTCATGCATACAAGCATGGTGGTACTCCAGTAAAAAATGGTTGCCTGCAAGCAATGAATGTCACAATGCATATGTGAGTGTGAGGCCTGATGAAGTGTTGTGAATCGAGTAATCCATACAATAAAAAGTAGTATCACTCATAAGGATAGGTTGGTGATATTGTGTATCATCACTTCAGAACCTACTTTCTCAGTTCCATCCTTGCAATACATGTTGATGTAATCCTCAATGTTGAAAGGCCCTGGAGTAAAAGTCCTCAAGTTGACTGGTTCCCCTCTTCTCGAGAGGTCAGTCAAAAAGTATATATATTTTGTGGTTGGGATCAGTGATTGACCCTCCAACATAAAGGCCTCTGCATCGGGATGCCAATACTCCACAAGATAATTGAGGAACCTCGGTTGTTCCCTCATAAATGGACACTGAAAGAACTTCCATAATCCACATTGCTTTAGTGCAGCTATGGCCACAGGGTCATCCTCGACCAAGATGTCAAGCTCCTCATGATCTATCTCCCTCTAGTGAACATACATCCTATCACATGACAAAAGTAGAAAGGAGTTAGTGCTTTCTTTTTTATTTTTTCAAAGTAAAGGAATATGTACACGGGATGCTTATTACAAAGTCACATATGTATCTGGGTTTTTTATTATTTTTCCCAAGTACATACATGGGTTGGCCTTGGACAGCCCGCATACAGGCAGGGCCGCCATTTTTACAAGAGTTCTCCCCTCCCAAACTAAAAATTAAACTACAAAAGAGGAATTGAAATGAAAACATAGGTATTTTGTACATACTTGGTCCAAGGAGAAGGTTGTTTTGTCCATTGTAGCTCCTGGAATCCACTTTTTTAACAAAGGGGTTTTTTGATCTTTTGGTTAATTTTCAATTTGTAATGTAAAAATGGGTTGTCCACCTCTATTTATAGAATTGTTTTTCCCCTTTTTTCCCCTTTTTGTTCCCATTTTTCATTTTTCCTAGCTTGGTGGTTACTCGAATTCACTTCTATTTTTTCTATTGGTCGTTCCAATACTTTTCTCCTTTCGGTTTGGTAATTTTTTGGGGATCGGTTACATTTTTTTGACATCCTTTGGTAAAATTCATTTTTTCCAACTTTTTCATATAAGTTAGGATTTTATTCCCACTTTCTGCATCTCTTTGTATTTTCCTCTTTTCCATAGGATCGACCCCACCGAAGTGCGACACAGAACCTTCATTGTCGCTTTATAAGTGTCGTAATTAGGTGGTAGAGCCTGAATTTACATGGATGCCCTAGGTAGATCCTTTGTTGTATTTTTGGCGTCCATGTTGTTAGTTGTGACTATCGACTTGGGATTCCTTGTTAGTTCTTTCATGATTACATAATGAATCCTCATTCTTTTCTTCATCATCATCCTAGGCCTTACCCTCGGGACAACCTACTGAGCATTCTTTGTTTTGTTTCAATCTCGCTTTAAAATTCGAAAGAAACATCCAATGAGATTGTATTTATTATTTTCGATCTTGTCTATATTACTTGAGAAAAGTATCCCCTTGGAGTATTATTTAAGCCCTTTTCAAACTCTCTAAAAATTAAAATATTTTCGAGCGATCTCATGTCCATTCATGCTTTCCAAACTCAAATTTGAAGGCACATCTCTCTGGCAGTACTTTACCCCTTTTTCGGTCTGGATGAATACTTTTATGAATAAAGGTATGATCTAGGAACTTTGGTTCACTATAAGAGTATTCTTAGGTGTAAGTTTAACCCTTTTTCAAGCTTGAGGGACTAAATGTTCAAAAAAGTAACATTCTCCTTGGTTTTGGTTTATCACCTTTTTAGAGCCTTGGAGATTATTTACAAAAAATGAACCCCCTCGGAGTCCATAGTGAAGCTCTTTTAAGACTCTCTAAAATTGAAAAGATCATTGAGTGACCTTGTTCCTTCAGACTCGTTAAATTGTTCCATAAGAAAATATACTGGCATGAGTTTAACCCTTTTTCCAGCCAGTAGATTATAGTGGAAAAAGGTACTCCTCAGGAGATTCGTATCATTGGGAGAGTTCTCCTCATTTACTTTTATACTTTTTCAATATAAGGATACTAAACTCAGAAAAAGGTTTTGAGTCCATAGTTAAGCTCTTTTCAGACTCCTTAAAATTGAAAATATTTTTGAGTGATCTTGTCTTTGTCACACTTGCTAAAATGGTTTTGAAAATATGTCTTTTCATTGCAAGTTTAACCCTTTTTCAAACCAACTAGACTAACTCTGAAAACGGTACTCCCTGTAGTCTTATTTTGTGTTTTTTCAGACTCTCTAAACAGTAAAAAACTATCGATATTACCTTCTCTGGGCTCGTAAAAATTTACATAGAATGGGTCTCTTGGGTCATGCTTATTCGGATTGTGAGTCTCATCTTTGTGTCTTTTTCCTAATGCCAAATCCATGTTTCTCTCAATTGAACCTTTGAAGCATTCCTTATATGCAAGCCTTGCAACATTTCTTGCCTCTATGACTTGACACCTTTACCCATGGAGGAATTTTCCCCGAGTCTCCTTATCCTACACATGTCTCCTTTCCCTGAGCATTGTTATGTTCCATGCACTTGGAACCAATTTTATTATCACGAAACTTGTTCCTCCTTTGTAACGTAGAATTATTTTATTATTCTTCAATATCTTTAGAAATTGAAAAAGACAAAAAAATCAAATATTCAAAAAAGAGGGGACGAGAAATGTTCATTCTTTTTTCGGCAGTAAAGATAGTCTCCCTTAGACAAAGAACATCCTTTTTTTGTTTTTCAAGCATTGGGATCTAGTATGACCTTAGGAAGATTTTCTTGCTACATAGAGTTGTGTCCTCCTTCGTTTGGTTACTCTTCCAAACATATGGAGAGTTTGTGTTGCCCCCTGCATCACAAACTTATGTCAATGTCATGATGCCTGAGTCTGATCATATTTCGTGATTTTGTCCAAGGGAAGTTTTATGAGTTGGCCATTTCGAGAGTCCAGTCAAGTCCAGATTCAAAATCGACAAAGTTCTTTGCTTGATCATCGAGATCCTCCAATATTTTCCCGACGGATTTTCAAAGACCCCAGGGTAGTGAGTCTTACACTCCCATTGTAATCCTACCTAAGTTTTGAATATCTTGAAGTTGTTTCTTGAGCTATGAATACTTCATCTCCATCCATAGGTGTCACTAGCTTCTTGAAGATGCATATTGTACTTGTATATCTTTGACTGGTTTTGAGATGTAGATCCATTGTGTATTGATCGTGACTATACTTTATATATTTATATGACATGGATCTGCAGTGTATTTTATTGGCATCCATGCTTTAGTTCATCCTGAGCATGGGTATGCCCTCCTTGAAGAGACAATTGTTGTTTTTCAAATGGAACCTCCCGGACTTTGGTCTCAGGCTCACTCGATTTTGTGCATTGGTGAAGATGTTGTAATGTATTTTGGCCATCAATTTCTCTTTTGACCTCATACATTAGGGGGCATCTGTTATAGCCCTAAAATTCTCTACTCATACATACATTGCATTGGCCTTCTTGCTTTCATAATTTTCCAAATCACTATTGAGGAGATCTATTTCAAAAACAAATTTTTAGAGCATGTATATGCCCTAATGTATGCTAGACAACCCATGTACATACACTTGTTTCACACTAATATCTTGTGTATACCTCCAAAATTTGCAAAAATTAAAAAGTTGTAAGGAATTCGGTTGAATTTGCGGGCTATTGGAGGTTTCCCAACCAATTCACCTACTATATCTCGTCCCCCAACTGAATAACGATGATTTTTCCATATAAAAGGAGGTATTGGGGTCTCATTCTAGAACGAAGCATTAGAATGGTGAAACTCTTCCCAATTTCACTTCCCTTCCTTGCCCAAGCATTTGCAACCTTTAGTGAGTTATTGCCTCAACATTCCCTCTTTAGCCCGTTTTCTTCCATTCAATCAATTCCCTTCCCTTGAGGTGATTAGTAGATTGTGAAAAGAGGCTTATTGAAGGTGCACTTGGAGCATTTTTAAGAGGATCCTAGACCAAGTTCGTGGAATGGTGGCATACAAGGATTGTAAGCTTCAATCTTTGATTAATGAATAAAAGAATATATTTTCCTTGTCCCAAATGATGATGTTTTATGTCTTTTATTTTATTTATACATAAAAATTTATATATAACCCTAATTTATGAATATAAATATCATTCTTGTAGTCTTGTTTTCCGATTCTTGGATGCAGGTCATCTTTGGGAGGAGACTTGCAGCCTTGGGAGCTACAGAGCTTGAGGATATCATCACCAGACGTTGGATAAAAGGAATAGTTACCGATATTCTCTTCCACTTCTTTTTGTTCATCTATTTAGGTATGTTTGGGGTAGTGTAGAAACTATATTGAATTTTAGGGATTCATTTTCTCTGTCTATATTTTAAACCCTGGTATAGTTATAGGGGGATTTTCTCGCTAGCACCTTACTGCAGATTTTTTTTAATTTTGGACAGGCTTTGTAGTAGAACTTCGTTCAAATCTACTTGTTTGGCATGGGCTCTAATAAACCTCTCATTATCCACCTTCAGGATCCTCATAGTGGCCATCAAATCTGGAGGGTTTTCCCTATCCCTCCGGCCATTAGATTCTTCATCTTTGAGGTGCAAGAGGTCATCCATGTTGTGTTGCACCATTCACTTATGTGATATTTTTTTATTCGTCCTACGTGTTGAAAGAAAAAGTATCATTATAATTTCATTTTAGTATTATGATTCATGCATTCCAGACAACATAAATCCTTTTTAAACAATCTTAAGAGGTCTTAGTGACCCATTCAGGCCTAGAGTTTAAACTATGCCCTGATACCAATCTATGAGACACCCAACCCCTTAAAGGTAGGGGTATTATGATTTCCACTATACTTAACTATCTCAAATATTCTCTTCTCTAGTGCCATCATCTTCTGCTCATCGAGATCTTCCCAACGATGGAAATTTCTCTAAACAATGAGCTCTAAATCGAAATTTATGGCCTTCCAAAGTTATTAGAGTTTCTCTCCCTCTTTCTTTTACCACTATACCACTGACATGTGACATCCACATTACACCTCAACACATTTTCCATCTATCATGATGACAACGTTGCACCCATGTGGTGCCAGTAAATCTTTCCATGAGGAGGTTTTGCTCCATCCAGGGCTATTGTTGCTATCACTTAGACTCTATGTCAGTTCCCTCATCACTCACATCCAACAAATGCAGTATCAAGGGATATTACCTTTCGATGCCATCCATTCAGAGCTAGATCTACTTGAGCAATTTCACTTCTCTGAAATCAATGTATCAAGGAATATACCCCCCCTCCTTGATGAATAATCGTAGATGCATGTCGTTATATCTCGACGAAATATTCAGATCACTTCAGGACCTAAGATTCTCCCTCTTGGTTGAGCACACTCAGTTCATACATTGATGGGTGAATGATATATGTTTCCCTAAATTCACTCTAGATGGCCCAGTTGGAATGCCACATCGGCTATGTCATTATGATTGCATTCCATTGACTTAGATAGGGCTCACGGAATATCGATAGATATAGAGACATCTCTCCCTGTCTTGACCTACAATTTATAATTTCCCCCTATCAGACTCACACTCCTATATCACCAGACGATTACTTTGAATCCTTTGAAGTTTTACTTCGAAGACAACCAATGTTGGCTAGCTCGACTCGCTCCCAATCTAGTCACCTAATCCTTTGTTGATACACGTCTTCGTAATGATGATCCCTGTCAGTTCTCACCCTTCAGACTTACTAGTGGGACCCGTAATGATCAATGTTTTTGGATTCATCCCTCCCACTTCCATATTTGTATCTCACACATGCATGGCCTCAAGGTCCTACCTTTGGAGTTATTCTCATAGCACATGAGATTTCCTTCCAAAAGCCTCACACTAAAAAGTTTTTTTTCGGAGTCTCTCATTCAAGGTCCTTCCCATGATGCCCAAGGGATCTCTCCAACATGGCGACTCTAAATATCCCACTGATCCACAGTCACTATATCTTCAGATTAATTATTCTGGTTCTTCATTGACCAACACATGGTTTACCAAACCACAAGTGTCCTCTTTAAGGGATTATCCATTTTTCGATTTTTGCAAGACTTTGATTTCTGACTTTCGAGAACTCAATACAATTTTGTGGCCTTTACAAAATATCGAACTTAAGGTTAAAGCCTTGCATGATTTGTAGGCTCTCCTAATAGGGAACATATGGAGTATTCAAGCAGGTAGTAGTTTGTATCTATTCATTTTTATGATTTAACCAAGGAATAGTATACATCACAACATATATCATCACACAACATTCAAATCATAGGTTAAGTACAAAGATAGTTTCTTATATTTAAACATTCATGTATGCTATCACACAATTGTTCTATTCCTAAGCATTCACATAAATCATTCATAGTCAATGTTAGTATAGATGAACACTTATGTGATAAGGAAATAATCCAATCCAATTGACTGAGAGAGGACGCATTTCCTCCCAACCTTAGGCCTTGTTGTAGATTCACTTCCTACAATACGCCACCCCTTTTCCAACTCATGATACCACTAAGGAAATTGACTACGAAGGGTTCCAAGTTTACGATGAGGCAAGAAGGTTACTCTCCTTCTTCCTCTGACACAACAAAAGTTTTCACCTCCCACTGAGCTTCAGGTCTCTATAGGTTTATTATGTGTTTTCTCAAATGGATTTCCTCTACACAAGTGATTCCCTTCACTTCTTAACAATCCCTCAACGACCTCCCCTTACTAGTGTTGGTTTATGTCCAGTAAGCACCACATTGCAACCCACTAATTCTCCAGTTTGAGAATTTGGGTCATCTATGTTCAAGGTGATCATTAACAACTCAAACAAGCTTCCTATTTTCCTCCAGAAAGATATTATTTTCTTTCTCAATCAACACATCCATGCTTTTGTGCTATGTTTCTCATCTCTAAGACTCTTTTTCTTCTCAATCTTCTATTTCCGTTTTTTCCAGTCTCTGTCTATCATCTTTTTTTTGCAGGGTCTCTCCCTTTCTCCCTCCGTGTGTCTATTTTTTCCATATCCTCTCATCCTACACACGTTTTGTTTTTCCTTCCCTGATATTCTCATCCATCCTCTTGGGATCTCTGCAGTGTCCTTCTAATGTAACTTGCAGTCCACCCTTTACAATCTGAAGGGGCAATTTTTGGTACATTCCCTGTCAGTTATTAAATTGTTGAGTCTCTCTTTGTATGGGCCAATATTCCACAGTCATTACTACTCAACCACTTATATGACCTTGTTTTTAATGATCATGTGGTCTCCTCCATCACTCTAGTGCATTGTTAGGTGAATTCATCATGTTTGTAAGCATAGATTAGCTTGTTGTGCAAGCTTCCTATTTTCTTCAGTGAGGCATCTCATCTCCATTTCACTCAACCATCCCATTAGTCCTCTGCCTCATCAATTTCCTATGGTGTATCATGGCTAGTACTTATCAAGGTTGTTCCATATCAGAGAACATTTTAGTGTTTATATTAAATGAAAACACAATCACATGCCTCATATTGTTAACATATGAAGTTTGTGCATAATTACAGTCTTGGAAGAAAACAAGGTGTTACACGAGGTTTGAACTAGCGACGTTGTGAGTGCCTTAACAATACACTCTATCGCCAACTAATATACACCCCTGGGGGCGACTCTTACTTTATTTTAACACATGCTTAATAGGAAATTGAGTAGAAATAACAAAATATCTTTCATTTACCTTTTCGACTCCGTATAATGCATTAGTAAATTTACATGGTTGTTAACCATTCAAAATAAACAATCTTAATCAACTTACTCAATTTTTGTGCATTCTAGAATATAGGTCATATCAATTACTCATTCTACTTTTTTTTTTATTTAATTTACATTGAAAAAACAAATTTATCTTGTTGGTTTTTAACCCTTTTTTACAAAAATAAGGAGCAACTACAATCCCTCGTCAATTTGTGTGCACAAGAATATATATAAATTACTAAAAGAACATTGTATATTTCATTTTCCCTACTTTCTTTCCTTCATTCATTTTTGCCTCCATATAAGGCATCGATAAATTTATGTGGTTGTTTAACCATTCAAAACAAACAAACTTAATCAACTTACTTGATTTATGTTCATTCTAGCATACAGGTCATATCGATTATCCATTATGCTTTCATTTTCTTTAATTTATAGTGAAGAAACAAATTAATCTTGTTGGTTTTTAACATGTATTCTCTCATATTTGAGGATTTCCCCACCCCCACCCACAAATATGAGAGAATACATCCTTTTTTTTAAAACAAGGAGTAACTATACTCCCTCCTTGATTTGTGTGCACAGGAAAGTATATAAATTACAAAAACAACATTTAACTAGTGGTTTCTTACATAAACCAATAAAAAAAAATTATTCTTGGTCATTGTTCTCACACATTAATTAGCAGTTTTTCATATTAGTTTGCATCAATTTTGATTCCCACTTTTAGTGAACATTATTTGTAGTAGTTTAACATGTCTTTTCAGCAGTGTGAAGTGGTTTTCTACATCTTGTCCTGTATTATTTTAGCACAAAAGAGAAAGGAACTTTTTCCTTTAGATTGATTTTATATACTTATCTTAGTTTTCTTTATTTTCCATGCCTATTTGCTTGTTGTCTTCTTTTTCTATTTTTTGGATTTTATAGGACAACAACATATTATAATTAGTTTAATGGTGTATTTACCCTATTCGTTATTAGTTGATGTACTAAAATAATTAGGGAATCCCCTCTATGATTGGAAGAGTATGAACCCAAAGTCAAGTCACTATTTCAAACCCAGTCACATTCATACTCAATTCATAATACCACTCCTAAATTCTTATTCACTATTTCAAACCAACAACTACTTTCCCATGTGATCCTCGACCACCACTAAATCCTTTTCTTGGATGATCCTTCCTTTTCTTGAATGATCCTTTCCATCTGAGCATGGAATTTCCAATAATCTTGGCATTATCATTTTTTTTAAAGATCTAAGCTATGGTTCACAAGTATTTTTCATAGCCTTCTTACTATTCAATTTCTCTTCAAGTATAGGTACAAAATCGAAATGCTAATGGAGGAGCTCAATCTAGTAATTCCTTGTTTGTGCCATATTACAAATTCATCTTGAAAGAATTAAAATGTTGCACTAGAAGAGTCTCAAACTCAGTATGGGTTTATAACAAAGCAACATATTCTGCAATCTAGATTTCTCTCTTCCAATATTTGTCATCTGGATTTTTTTCAAATCCAAACAACATCTGCAAGATACATAGTCAAGGTTGGTTATCAAGTGATTTACATATCTCTTATCCTTAATTGGAGTAAAGGAGTAGCATGACATAAGATCTTGGCATTATTGATTGTGTGTTGTCATTGATGTCAACATGAGTCAAACATGTACAATAATCAGAGAAAAATGAAGATCACCTTGGGGAAGAAGCAATTCGTGATCATTGTTGATCATGATAGGATCAAAAAATGATCCTATGTTCCTAAATCTCGGAAGAGATAGCGGGGAGATTCTAAAAATAATATACACAAAGAATCATAGTATGTAAAGGATGAAGGAAAGATCAGAAGGGAGAGTGCATTACAAAAGTGCTATCAGGATTGAAATCCCCACAGTAAACTCCAAAAGAATCAAGGAAGAATCTTGTCCGTTGATGTAGTTCTCGGGACAATCCTGGACTGTTAGATTGCATAGAAGCCATAGCTTACATAGAATAATCCTTTGTAAAGGATTGAGTTATGGCAACCATTCATTCTTAGTTCAGGACAATCCAGGATTGTTAGATCGAGGTGAAGTCACAGGTTGGGAAGGATTAAATATCAATCATCAGATATGAAGCAATAGAAATATCGACCATCGGATTAGAGGAAGAGCTGGAAAATCTCACCAACTGTCAATGATGAAGTGGAGGGATAGAATAAGTGGTTCCAAAGGAACATATTCTTGAATAAAATAATGACCAATTGATAGCAAGGTAGCTCAACAGTTTGTGGGTTATTCGGATGAGAAAGAGTGCATTATATAAAGACAAAGTAGGTCTGAAGTAGGACTAGACCAATGGTGGAGATTAACTCAAGGTGATCCTAGTTGATGAATTTGTAAGTAACATGTGAGGACTATTGATTTTTTCTCTTAGGAAGTTATTCAAAGACCATTAGAGAAGAGTTGTTTTAACACTACAAAATCGATGTATCGAAATAAAATATTCCTCATTGATACCCTTTATTCGATGTCCAAAAAGGTCGTAACATGTGGTGACTATTAATTGATGTTCAGAGGAAAGTGTTCGTAGTCTAGTGGAGAAGATTTGTTATAACACTCTGAAATCAGAGTATCGAAAAACAATATTCCAGTCGATACCATCCATTCAAAGAGCTGAAGATTGTGGAAGTGTCATCCCTCTGAAGACAAAGAACCTAAGAATGTTCCTTTTGAGATCGGATGAGACACATAGTAAGAAAACCGAGTTACACGTTACAACAGGACCACGTCAGCAAGGACACATGGCCCAATCATATGGTGACAAGTGTCAAAAATCATATGGCACATAAGTTCTATGAAATTCATGAATCAGGGTGACATGTGGCACACATACTATACATCCACGTCAAGCATGAGTGACATAAGAAACCACATCATATCATAGTTCCATACACCCACGACGACGATAGGGACACGTGGAGACAACTTGTTTTTCAAAGTAAAGGTATTGAAGAATATTCCCTCTTGGAGTCGTTCCTATCATATTGAAACAATTCACGCTTTTATTTTACTCGAAAGCAAAGGTATCGAAGAATATTCCTTTTTTCTTATATCGACTTTTGTTTCGAAGAAATCCCATATGTCTTGAATAAATATTGACCATTAATCTTCTTCGGGATCATTCTTGACCATTGATTTAGCGTAGTGGGAGAATAGAGTAAGCATGAGGTGTAACCAACATCAAGCATTCACCGTCTTTCTATGACTTATTCGGTAGATAAACCTCTAGACGAATTGACCTACTTCATATTTCTAGTAACCCAGAATCACAAATCACCAAAGTCTCGAAGTGAACAAGAACTGTTCATTTTAACTGAAGATTAAGTCAGAGTTGTCGATCATCTAAAAAATCGAAAGTTAACGAAAAGTGTGGTGGTATATATCCGACCATCCATCAAAAAGTTAGATCAATGATGAAATTTTAGAATCACATATTAAGTTGCGCAGATGTTAGTCAGGACGCGATAACACGATTTTAATCTGGACCGTCGATTAAAATAGATGATGTGTCACTCTAGGATTAAAAGCACACAGTGGCCAAGTGTTAAAGTTCCATTATGTTGAAAGAGAACAAACCATATCTCTCAACTCCTGATTAATTCATGATCGTCAATTTTGTTGAAACCTATGGATAAGGCAGGATCATCCATTCAATGGAAGATTAAATATCGACCATTTGATCTACTAGTGAATAGAGTATATGCACTTCGGTGAAATTTAATCCTAGAAAGTTGGAAGACTGCAAAGGTCGGAAATCCTGAAGGCTGAAGTACCAAAGAACCTATTCCAACATCGGTCCTTGATAAGGTAATGAGCTTAAAGAGGAATCACAAATGGAGAATAAGTACATAATAACGAGCCCACGGTCATTTGAAATAATGGTTTGTAGGAAGCACCTATCTGCATATATTCAAATCCAGAACAAGAAAATAATTAGTGAAAGGTTAAAATCATGAAACATTTGCAAAGTATTTGAAGTCTTTAACAAACTATTAATAATAATAAAAACAGAAGTTATTATTGTTAATTTAAATGAAGAGGTGCAATGGTTCAAATGAAGGGACACAATGCTTCAAAGCTCACACTAGTTGGAAGACTATATAAGAAATAAAGAACGGTGAAGAAGAAAGTGTCTTTGTTGTCCAGATCAGAAGATCAAAAGAAAAAGTAAAGTCCAAGGAGGAAAGTTGAAGATACTTATGCAGTGAGGGTGGAAGGGAGGAGCAAGGAAGGATTCATATCCTTTACTAAGTAAATTGTGACAATATGAGAGTTGGTGGTTCCTAGGGCTAGTGCCCTAAAAATAAGGGAGTTGGTGCTTCCTAGGGTTGGTTCCCTAAAAACAAGGGAGTTGGTGCTTCCTATGGTTGGTTCCCTGAAGAAGGGTATTTTTTTCTCCAAGATTTTGTGCTCTAAAGAGAATTGGTGTCCTTCACAATCATAGATTATTCTTTATAAACTTTGTAATTCTTGATTTATATAATTGATGTTTTAAATATAAGTCCATTAATGATCTATTGTGATAATTAAAATAACAAAGTACATATTAATGGTTTAAAAAGGTAAT
>JZKD02S2405719.1:273447-286887 GCA_000966675.3 Picea glauca | reverse complement strand
TGCCTCTCAGTATTTCCAACAATTGGTATCAGAGCAAGTGCCTTCAACGCAGTCTAATCACTGGAAGGTAGATCCTGAAAGAAATGGATCAACAAGAGGGAATGTCTTCCAACAAAGCATCATTGTTTAAAGGAGATGATTATTCTCTTTGGAAAATAAGAATGGAAAGCTACTTGTTGGCTCTTGGTTTTGATGTTTGGAAATCTGTATAATATGGTTACATTGCACCAATTGCTCCACCCACATATACTGTAGGAAATAATATTTTCAATGAAAAATCAAGAGCAGTCAATGTCATTCTAGGAGGATTAAAAAATCCTATATTTGGAAAAGTAATGTATTGTCAGTAAGATATGGAGATTTGGGACAAACTGGAGGTTATATATGAAGGAGATAGAAAATTCAAAGAAGCCAAACTACAAACATACATAGCTCAGTTTGAAAATTTGAAGATGAAAGAAGAAGAGAACATTGTTGAACACCTTCATAGAGTATATGAGGTAGTTAATTCAATCAGAGAAGTAGGATAAGAACTCTCAGACAAAGCTATTGTAAAAAATATATTAAGGTACTTACCTATGAGGTATGATGCCAAGATTTCCACAATTGAAGATAGACCAGAACTTGACAAACTCATTGTAGATGAACTCCATGGAATCCTTACTGCATATGAGATGAGGAGAGGGAAGGAAAAAAAATCAAAAGGAGAAACATCCTTTAAGGCATCTAAAACAAAGAAGAAGCAGGAGAAAATGACCAATGAAGAGTTATTAGATATATCTGATGAAGAATTTTCCAACTTCATGAAGAAACTCAGGATAGGGACTAGGAAATACAAAGGAACTTTTCCTCTAAAATGTTTCAACTATGGCAAAATTGGACACTTTTCCAATAAATGTCCCTATCCTAGGCAGGACGAAAGTGATGATGAAAGAACTTTCAAAGATCAGAAGAAGAGAAAAACCAAAGATAAAAGGATGTCCTACAAGAAGAAAAAAAAAATATTTACCCAAGAAGACAGTAGCTCATCTGAAGAAAGTGAAGAAGAGGATTCAGAGCTTCTATTTATGGGAATTAAAACTCAAGATGATAATAATTAGGAAGATGAAGAAGAAGTGAACCTTGAGGAAGAATTTATCTATGCAATTGAAGAACTAAGAAAATCTAAAAAGAAAAACAAGTTACTAAGGGAACAACTTCTAAAATTTGAAGAAGTTATAAAATCAAGAGAAAATGAGGTTTCCAAAACCATTAGTGATTCAAAACAATAGATTATTGAGTTAAAAACACAACTCCAAGAATCCAAAATAAAAGAAGAAATATTGAATAAGGAACTCAATGAAAAACAAAAAACATGTAAGATATTGGAAGATGAAATAATTCAACTAAAAGGGAAACTAGAAAAAGAAGACATTCAATGTAATTTTGAAAACAACTCAAAAATCCTGAACAACATTCTTAGCAGTATGAGATCATCAAATGATAATACGGGACTAGGACATGATCCCTCTACAGAACATAAGAATGACAGACAAACAATCAGCTATGCAGATGCTCTTAAGAACTCCATAAGAAGAGAGGAAAATAAGGCAAGGACAATACCATTGAAGACTATCCCAAATAAACAAAAATATGCACTCTGTGCTAAAGAAAAAGATGACAAAAAGAATAGAATCGTTAGAAAGAATCCCTCTAACAGAAATCAATATATTTTCCTTGGATATTGCTATTGCTACAATAATTTTGGACATAAATGAGTACATTGTAAAGATTATAGAAAGTACAATCCAAGAAATGTTCAAAGAGATGAAAACAATAAGAATAATGCAGAAAGAAGAAAATATAACTCATTTTCTCCCTTAGAATACTTCAATATTGAATGAAAAAAAATGAAACAATTATGGTCATAAGGCTAGTGAATGTAGATTGCCAAAACATTCCATGAAGGAAAGTGTCTCCAACATTAAGGAAAATTATAAGAAGATATGGAAAAGAAAATCTAAAGTACAAAGGAAGAAAAATGATGAAGATATTCCACCTAAAATTGATAAAATTGACAATAAGAGAATGATGGGTGAAGTGTTTGATAAGGTATATGAAAATCAGAGTTATGAATATAAAGTGGATAGAACTCAAGAAAATAAAAATCCTAAAGAAAAATGTAACACAATTGCAGAACTTGATAATACCTGCAAATAAATTATCCATTACCCAACAAATGTAAAATGCAAAAAGTAAATTCTCAAGAAAAGGATAAAGAATATTTTGTTGCGCAAAACAATGATGATGATGATGAACTTTCAATAGGAGATCAGCTAGAAGAATTGAATGATGATGATCTTGGAAATTTTCAAACACCATTTTGATGATCTACTAAAGCTCCTCCTCAACAATATATATATATATATATATATATATATATATAAACAAAAGAAATGAAGGAGAAGTTAGGAAAGACTTAAGATTGTTCTCGTTGATACCCCTATGAATATTGAAGAACAAAAGAATGAAGAGTCTCCTGGGTTACAAATGAATGAATAGATAACTAGCATCATTGAAAGCAGCATGGTTTGATGGTATAACTCTATTTTGCAGGATCTAACATGGTGTGTTGTTTATATTCATCTGCCAAGGAAGAATGTTGGTTATGTATTCTCTCAGTGGAATGGTTTCTGAAGTAGATATGTCATGGTACATGGCTGGTACATATGTGATCCCCATTGATATATCTTATAATATAGGCATATCATGCGTGATATGACACTTGTTTGAGGAAATTGTTCATAATCCTAATATATGCTTGGCTCACTTTTGGCACATATTCTTGACATATATTTTGCTTCATGGTTGATGCATGAGATAGTATGTATGATTAGCATACACTTGATGTATGGTGTGGCATGAGTTTAGATGGTTGATTCATTGACAAGTCCAAGGATCATTATAGAAATAGATGATCATTCTTGAACAACTGATCTATGTTCCAGTTGAAACATAGTTACCAACTTAACGAGAACTCTACAGAGTTCTCATTTTTTTCGAGGGGGTCCAATTTTTTACTCCATTTTTAAAGATGGTACTACCGGTACCACCCCACTTTATTTTTAGGTGTTTTTTTAATATTTTAATTTTTTTAATCCACAGTGTTTCCACATTATTTTTTTAAATTCTTATTTTTCATGTATTTTCAAATTTATTTTTTTATTCAACGGTGTTTTTAGTCATTTTTTCATGTTTCTTTCAATCTTAAAAATATTTTTTACCATTTATTTTTTTGAAGTTACGATTTTTCATACAATTTTGTCTCCTTAATTAGTTTATTTTTCCATACTTTTTAAATATAGTGGAAAACATTATTTTTAACACTTTGTTTACCTTTACTTCAATACATCGAAAAAAATTGTAGTTAAATAAAACTATTTTTTAATATTTAGCAAAAAAATATACATTTCATAGCCATAAATAATGAAAAAACCTATACATTTTGATACATAGTCCTTAAAATAGCATGTCAAATAAAACATTTTTATGGACATAATTGAACAAAAAAAATCAAAAGTTTATAAAAAAAAATATCATTTTCTTTCATGTTTTTATACATTTGAAGTAAAAAATGACAACATTTATTAAAATTTTCCAATGTATATTTATTCACATACAAATAAAATGAAAAGGAAAACAATTAAAAGATTCATCAAAAAACAACAATAGATACATCTTTATTCTTATTTTAAAATCTGAAAGTCAAAACATTACAGTTATAGCTCATCAAAAAATTGCAAATTTGAGCATATTCCTCAAGGGAATATTAAAACTAATCAACAATATCATATATCCAAAATTAACCATTCTCAACAGACACATTATCATCTTCTTTGACATTATTTTGTGTTTCTATTGTATCATTGTTTTCTTCCATTGACATTCTCCAAAGTGATCATTTCCAATCATTCCTCCTAATGGTACTTGAGGTTCCTTTGACAACTTTTCCACCTTTGATTTACTAAAATATCCTTTCATCAAGGCAACTTCTTTCATTTCATCTGGAAGAGCTGGAATAGCATTAATTCTTTGGTGAATAAAACTACACTGCATTGGGTCACTTTCAATGGATATGCAATTCCTTCCTTTATGTAAGAAAAACTCTAATGTTGTACTTAATCACCAAATACAAAATAAATAATGAAGTTAGATACTGTAAAAAAACATAAATTAAAAATAATATAAGATTAGTATGATTTCATGAATATTAGATCATAATTCTTACCTGGGGTATTCCTTCCTTCTCACGTTAAAAAAAAAGCCAATCAAGTAGCAGATATGTTGGAAAAATTTGGGGTAGACCTAAAGGAAGGAGACTTCTCATGCTCTCCAACCTCTTATCCTACCCACCCCTTCGTGATCGCTTGCAAAAATATGGCTTACAACAAGGACCCGCCCCTGGATGGGGTGTCTTCAGTTTCAACACTTGGATAGCCAGAGGGGATGCCACCTGACCAGACCTCCTACCACATGGAGTTGGCTCAGACGTAAAAAAACATAAATTAAAAATAATATAAGATTGATGTATGATTTCATAAATATTAGATCATAATTCTTACCTGAACTCAAGAACAAATCCAAAACCAAATCTCCTTCATTTGAAAATGTATTTATAAGATAACTAATTAATTCTTGTGGTTTTTGATAAATGGTAACCATCTCTCCTTTCAAATATTTTTCCTCATATGTTATCTTTCTAACCACATCATTGTATACCAATATACTACTAGGCGTCTCTCCATCCTTTGCATTAACAAGAATAGAATTATAAGAATCATCTTTTGTCCAGGTTGCAAGACGTACACTCTCAAAATCAAGTTTAAATGATTCTATATTGGAGCTCTTAATATTAGGCTTGTCCCTGTAATGTAAATAAGTGCAAATTAAATTAACTTGTGAATTAATAAAATAATTTTCTAATCTTCATTGCTAAAAATACACTTTCAATATCTTACCAAATAAATTGCATCCTTGTCTTTTCTTTCCCCTTGAAACATGATTTTACTAATCCTTGTTGTGTGTCTAAATGCAATACTAGAAATCTCCAAAATGGCGATGTTGTAACTTCCGTAAATCCCATAACCACTTTATTGAAAGCTTGGTAAGTATAAGGCTCAATATTATATCCAATGTTTTGGATATTAAAACCATGAGGGATATCCGCAAGAACTAGGGAGTATTTTTTTTTAGGAACAATATTTGCAAGTTGTTCACAATCACCTAATATCACTTTATATTGAATAGTGTCGAGCCCATTCCAAATGTAGTGATCAAGGGTGTCATCAAGTTGAACATTTTGAACACCCCTCCTTCTTTCTCTTTCAAACTTGGCATTTTGAATAAAACTTTTGAAAGTTTCAGGTACTCCATATGCATTCTTCTTTGGCATCTTTAATGAAATAAACAAACATATAGTTATATATCTATAACTATTAAAATAGAAATAAATTAACTTACAAATGAATAATATGAATGTAATAAATTGACATACTTTTTTGAATTCAACAAAAAATTGTTTCAATATTGTTGAAGATCTTGAATCTGGATAGTTGAGTTCAACATCATCCCAACTTTATTCATTCAATATCTTGACCATTTCCTCTTGTATTCTCATATACACCTTGTGACTAAATAAATAAAAAATGTTATAATGATATATATAAAAAAATACTTAGAACATTGATATGTTAAACTGAAAAAATTAATTTTCTTGTCCTAACATAAATAAAAATAAATCAACAAACTTAATTTTTAAATTCATCACACATTTCTTCTATTGACAATTCTCACAACCTGACACATGATAATATAGTTATGATAAGTTTATCATCATTCACTCCTTGTATTGATATCCAAGGTGTTAGAGGCATATCATATGGAATATTTTTTATGTCAGGACCTATCTTACTTGTGCCACATATCAATGGTTTATCCTTCTTAACTCTCTAATTTTTTATACTAATATTTTCCCATAGGGTGAAGATCTCATCTATCAAATCCCATACATGTTTAGTTTTAAATCTCAATTGAAAATAGCTATCCATAGCTCTAAATATATCACTTCCTTTGTGATTTTTTTCTTTTGTGTTTTCATCATCAAGTGAGAATCCTATTTCCATGCAGCATTGCTTCTGAAACTTGACATCAACATTTGATATCTCCCCACGACATATTTCAGAAAAATCATTATGGATAAATCTCACCCTTTGAATTAATGTCATAGACATTATGTACTCATTTTCTATGTTATGATCCCATGTCAATAACTTTTCTTTTGAATCTATTAAACCGACATAAATTATGCATTTGATTGTCTCAAAAAGAGGATTATTGGGATATTCTTGCATCAATTCTCTTCTAGCCTCTAGAGAATAATTTCCTCTAATCACATAATATTTGTAGTCAAAAAATTTTGATATATCAAATTATTCCCTCGTAGGAACTTCCATTGGGTCAACAAGAACTAGGTAGTCAACCACATGTGCATATGGATTATACCTAATCAATTCTTTCAAATTGTGAATATGCAAGTGATGCAGTTTTCTAATTTGATATTTTTCTTACCCTTATGTGGGTTTATAAAGTTGTTTCATATTCAAATGAAATCTGTGGCCATCATCAACTAATGTTGTCATCCTCATTCTATTTTGAATGGAATTTTGTGTTTTTTTCATAATACCATCCTCTAGATCAGCACCTGGTGTTATTATTTCTTTGCTACCTTTAGGACTTTCACTATAATACTCTGAGCTAACGATGGCTTCTTGAACATCATCAAAATTTGTTTTCTTCCTCTTATGATTTAAATGTGTTTCATCTACATCAACGATTTCTTCATAAGCAATAGGAATGGACTCATCATAAACTATCACTCTTTTTCATTTATCTTGTTTATTCTTTTTGTGAGGAGTGATAACCTCATTGGGACTAATATCAACAAAATCTTCATTTAGAGTTTCCTCATTTTCAAATGTAACCCTTTTGGTATTTCTAGAATGAGGATTTTTCTTTCTTCTTTCATGGTCTTCTCTGTCTACTCTTCCAGGTTCAACCTCTGTTACTTTATGTTTCTTTTTCTTTCCTTCTTGTGTATTTTCAATATGAAAAGTGTTGATTTCATCCATGATAATATTCTCTGTAGAGTAAATCCCCACTAACATATGTGAAATTCATTCATCAAAATCCTATAAAAATAAAATATAACATTTTCGTGTTAAATAAAATTAAAACATTACCATGATACTAAAAATAACAAACAAAACAAAAATAAATATAAAAAACTTACATTGTCTTTCTCAATTTCATCAACGATGGATGCACATAATTCTGAAAAACATTTATTCTTGTTATAATTGCTCAATTTGAAACAATATCTAAACTTGATGTAATTTTTCCCTTGTTTGACAAGTGCATAAAAAATATATGTGGTTGGCACCAAACATATATCTCATAACAAGCTAAGTGCCTCATAATTTCCTTGCACATGTTCTAATTAGGCACAATACAAATATATATATGATCTCCAAGGTTGCCTTGCTTGTCTTTAACAAACCAAGAATATTCCAGTTTGTTTTCACCTTCTACAGATTTCCACTCTCTAACATTCTTCATTTCCCTTGATAGCTCATGTGTTATGCTATCATTTTGTTTCCAAGCATTCATGGAGGTTCCAGTTGCAATTTTGGATGTCATTATTGCAGGTTGTGATCTAGATATATTCATAGATAATATCTTTCCTTCCATTTTTCCTATAAGATAAAAAAAAAAAATTAGGCCTTTTAAATTATAATAAACTAAAAAAAAAACATTGAATATAATAACTAATTTAAAAACAATTGACCCATATTTAAAAATGTTTGACCCATGGAGTTATTAGGCTTATTTCAGGATCGTTCCTTAGCCATAGGGGGTTGGGGCGGTGTCGGGAATCATCCCATACCCCCCCACGGCTAAGGCACGGTCCCATGGGACCGTGCCTTAGCTGTGGGCATCACCCCAACCCCCACGGCCAAGCCCCAGGCATTGTCTAGTAACCACCATGGGCCAAAACTAAAAACAAAAGTAAGTAAAAAACAATAAAAAAGATAAATGTTTTTACAAAACTATACCTAAATTAGACTTTTTTTTTATTTTTTATTTTTTTATAAATCTTAAGGATTTTGTTAAATATTTTTGAAAAAAGTCTCAATTTTTTTAAAAAAGATGATATTTGTTTTTTTTTTTTTTAAATTAGAAAACATCTAAACATAAATTAAGGTTTTTTAATTTTCACATGAAAAATTATTATGTGATTCAAAGATGATCTTATAATTGTTGTTTTGGTAAATGGTAAGAATTTAAAAAATAACTAACCTTTGAAATGCTAGATTCTCCTCGGATGTCTTCTCGATGTTTCTCCCTTGTAGCTTGCTCCAAATCCTTTAACGAATACTTCTCAAGATATCACACAATGTAAAAATATAAAACAAGACTATGTATATGTAACACAGATGGTATAAATTATTGTTAGTATAATGAATGCGGGATAAATAAAAATTAGGTATATTGTCTACATATATACCTAAAATTATATGGATCATCATTATGTTTAATGAATGTAGGATAAATAAATAAACATGAGAAATATTGTATTCATCATTTAAATAACGAAATAAAAGAGTAAAATTTGTTTTTAATTTTTAAGGGAAAATAATAAAGGGAGAAAATTAGGGGGGAATTTTGGAGAGAAAATTTTGAGGTGAAATTTTGGGGAATATTTTTTTTTTGGGGGGGAGGGGGAGGATTTTGGAGGGAAATGTTTTTTTTTGGGGGGGGTGATTTAGAGGGAAAATATCATTCTGCAGGTTACAAGAATGTCATTGGGAGGGTGAGCATTTGTATCATTCTATGTGCTTATAGAGAAGGGATGGTTCGTCAGATAAAGAAGATTTTATTTCTGAGACATCAACAAATTGTTCATATACCTCTTCTGTTGGGACTAAGAAATGCGATAGGAATGCTTGTAATGAAAATGAGGCATCCTATTTTTTAGCTATTCAGAAGTTTGATCATAGTGCAAGCAATTTTATTCAGCATGTTCCTCATGAAAGTCCTAAATTAGAGGACTTTGAAGGCACCAATGTTGAAGAGGAGGAATATCATGGTGATAAATATATTCAATAGTTTAATATTAATGAAAATAATCAAAATTTAGGTCAAATTGGAGACTATGTTCAACCTTTAAATGATTGGCATGAAATCTTCAAGGTACTGATGAACATTTCCAAGGCACCATTGAATATGATGAAGAATTTCCATCAATTGGAAATTTTAAAAGCAATGAAGATGAATATGAAAATGGTGGACACTCTTTCCTGAGTGGGGAATTTAAAGACAACAATGTTGGTGATAATGAATTTCCTCCAAGTGAGTATTTTGAAGGTATTGATGAAGACTTTCCTCCAAGTGAGGATTTCCAAGGCACGAATGAGGATGATGAAGAATTCCCCCCAAGTGGGGATTTTAAAAGTAGTGATGATGATTATGGAAATGATGGACAGTCTTTCCCGAATGAGGAATTTAAAGGAAGTAATGTTGGTGATGATTATTTTCCTCCAAGTGAGTATTTTCAAGGTACCGATGAGGATAATAAATATTTTCCTCCAAGTTAGGATTTTCAAGCCATTAATGTGGATGATGAAGAATATCCCTCAAGTGGGGATTTTCAAAGTAGTGAATATGATTATGCCATTGGTGGACACTCTTTCCTGAGTGATAAATTAAAAGGAAACAATGTTGATGATGTCGATTTTCCTCCAAGTGAGGATTTTCAAGATACTGATGAAGATTTTCAAGGCACTAAAATTTTTACTCAAGTGGGGATTTTGAAAGCAGTGAAGATGATTATTTAAATGGTGGACACAATGTTGATGATGATTTTCCTTCAAATGAGGATTTTCAAGGTATCGATGAAGATGATGGAAAATTTTCTCCAAGTGATAATCTCAATGGCCTTGACAATCTTATGGATGATGATGATTTTCCTTCAAGTGAATAGTTTCATGGAATATCCAATGACATGGGTGAGGATGGTATTCATGTTTCTAGTGGTTTTGATATTCCTCTCATGAAATAGATTATCAATGAAGATGATGGACCTAGGAATGAATATCATGTTCTCAATCATTCAGCTGTAACAAATCAAGGTGATTGACATTATCTATTTCAGTCTCCTGACAATGTTTTGCTTGATATTGCTTCTCGTGATAAGGAAAATCCTTCTAGTGAGGATGATGAAATAATAGAGACATTGCAAAGAAATATTGTGTCTAGGACCAGGACTAGACCATTTCATATCAATCCAAATCATTCTAGTTATACAAGGTATAGGAAATAATTTCTCACTAAATCAATTTCCATAAGTGAATTGATTTCAAGTGAATGTTGTAAAAATAATTGTTTGAAAAGCATGGACTACATGTATGCCTTGAATAGAAGGAAGACATATTTGTCAATGAATAAGAGCATGAATAATTCATATTTGATGGGGTGCATGATATCCACCAATATAGGATATGATTATCGCATTGGGAATATTTTACTTTGTAAAAAGGATTTAAAAAAAAAAATCACTCAATTGCTAATCTTCGTCTATTGAGAATCTAGACAAGGTTGGAAAAATATGTTGATTAAGGTTGGTTGTCATTGGTATCAACCCTTCAAGAAATCCCTGTAGCACAAAGTTTTGGGTAATGGACCCAATATTGTTTCATGTAAATATGACTCATTATTTTTTTATCATTGTTAATAAGAAGTAAATATGGATGAACTCCAAAGTGGTCCCCTTATGGTGAAAGCCCTCATGGGAAGACGCTTTGCGGAGTAGAAGAACCCATGCTTAATTGTGGAATAATGAGATGAAGGATAGTGAATTTTTCAAGGAACCTATCCTATATGGATAGTGCTTTTCATGCCATTTCTGGTGGTATGTGGAGCGTAACATAACTGCTCACGGTTAGAGAGTTATGGCCATGAGAAGTTAGAGACCCCAGGTTTGGGTAATGGACCCAAGTTTGTTTGATGGGTAACGGTATAAGTTATGATATATTTTCATATAATAGTATTCTATATGGATATCACATGTCATGCCATTTCTGGTGGTATGTGTAACGTCACATAACTCCTCATGGTTTGAAAGTTATGGCCTTACGAAGTTGGAGGACCCTCATATGTCATTTAGAAGCCCCAAAAGGTCAAAGTAGTCCAAGTGGTTTAAGAGATTTTTAAAGGATAAATAATAAAGTGAAGTGGTGAGTGTATTATAATTCAAATTAAATACAAAATAAATTATTTCAATAATAATTTTAATGGAGAAATTAGAAGTGGGTTAACCCTAAAATAAGGAAAGTTGACCAAGTGACCTAGAAGATGTTTTTAAGGAAGCTACTTGGAGGGTATAAATAAGAGGCAAGGCTCTCTCATTTAACACACACTTGAGAATATTGAATATCTATAGGTGTGTGAGGTAACCAAGGATATCTAAACTGGAATTCTGAGTGAAGGTGAAGAAAAGAAGGCTGAAATGCAAGGAAGGATAAATTCTTTTGATGGTTCTTTCTAAGGTATGTTATTTACAGGTCATCTCACCATTTTCGCTATAAATTTTTTTCTATAATGATTTAGACCGTGAAATTTATATGCCATTGATAAAACATATCCAAGTATCTATGGTAAATAATTCATATTGTGACACATTGTATTTTTTGAGTTACACTCCGTGGAAAATAGGGTTTGTGGCTAGTACTGAAACTAGTCAAAAACAGGTGTTTCGGGTAAAAACGTTGTAACTTATTCATAACAGATTCAAATTTAGTGAGACCAAATATGTTGGTTAGGTTACAATCTATATTATGTTGTGTAACATTTTCAGATCAATTCAAAAAATATTCCGTGCGGGGCCCTCTCTACAAGGTCGCTCTCTAGAATAAGCCAGAATTCAACAAGGTATTCCATTTTTGCTATAACTCCTTTTCTAAGAGGTTCCAAGTAGTGACACTTGAGGAATTGAATAAAACACACTTAAGAACATTGTGTATCAATTTAAGATCTTTATACATTACAGGTACAAAGTTATGATTACTTCAAGTTAGAGTTGTTGACTAATCCAAAACTAGGCATGTGAGACTAAAGAAAAGTTTGATGAAAATGCTAGTCTCTTGTTGTTAAAGTTAAGGAAGGTTTATAAGAATGTTATCATATACACCCGGTCTATTATAGAGCTATAAATCATATTTGGATGATGAAATTGATGAGGGTTTTTGGTTGAGTTACATGTTGAGTACATGGTTGAGACAAGTAGTTGATGAGTTGGAACATACATGATGTGTATAGTTGATGATGTTTGTTGATGAGTAGTTGACACATGATTAGTACATACTTGGTACATGGTTGGATGCACTTGTTTATGGTACAGGTTGATTACAGGTTGTTTGGTATAGGTTGGTGCATGGTTTATGCACTTGTTTATGGTATAGGTTGAGGTACAGGTTGATGCATGGTTGATGCATAGTTCAGATTTATTGGTACGGATTTACAACGGTATATCTCACAGTGATAGTGTGACAGTGATTCCATCATTCTACTTCTACTTCAAGGTGGCGAGATGGGGCAAGGATAGGTGGTTGTAGCCACCTTCCAGTTGTAGCTAAAGAACATAGGGTGTTGTAGCCTCCTTTTGGTTGTAGCCAAAGAATTGGGGAGTTGGAGCTTCCCTCAAGTTGTAGCATAAGAAACTAGGGGGTTGGAGCCTCCTTCTAGTTGTAGTTGGAAAACAAAGGAAGTTGGTGCCTTCGATGAATGTAATTCTTCAAGACATATAAGAAAAGGCATTCCATGGTTTTCTCCCGATTTGGGTTTCCACGTAAAATACTGGTGTACTGTGTATGTATGGGAGTGTTTATTTCTTACTTCTCATTATTTGATAATAATTCTACATTGATATAACAATTGAAGAAAAAGGATTATAATTACTCTATTACTGATTCACCCCCCTCTCAGTAATCCAACAATTGGTATCATAGAAGGTTCCTTCATAAATCAATTTAACCACTAAAAGGTAGATCATGGAGAGTACCAACTCATATAAAAATGGAATACCATAGTTTGATGGATAGAAGTATGCTTTTTGGAGCATAAGGATGAATACATATATACATGCACAAGGATTTCAATTTTGGCAATCAATTGTAGATGGATACACAACGCCAACAGTTCCACCAACAAATGACAAAGCAATGAAACTCAGTGAGAATAATTCCAAAGCCAAAAATGCACTTTTGAATGGTCTCAGTGATACAATATTCACCAAAGTTGCACATTGTAAATCTACTAAAGATATTTGGGACAAGCTTCGAAATATTT
>JZKD02S2405719.1:215032-268182 GCA_000966675.3 Picea glauca | reverse complement strand
TTTTTAAGGAAGCTACTTGGAGAGTATAAATAAGAGGCAAGGCTCTCTCATTTAACACACACTTGAGAATATTGAATATCTATAGGTTTCTGAGGTAACCAAGGATATCTAAACCGGAATTCTAATTGAAGGTAAAGAAAACAAGGCTGAAATGCAAGGAATGATAAATTATTTTGATGGTTCTTTCTAAGGTATGTTATTTAAAGGCCATCTCACCATTTTCTCTATAACGTTTTTTCTATAACGATTCATACCATGAAATTTCTATACCATTGAGAAAAAATATCCAAGTATTTGTGGTAAAACATTCATCTTGTGGGTCGTTTCACTTTGGGAGTTACACTCTGTGGAAAATAGTGTTTGTGGCTAGTCTTGAAACTAGTCAAAAACAGGTGTTTCGGGTAAAAACGTCATAACTTCTTCATAACATATCCAAATTTAGTGAGAAAAAATGTGTTGGTTAGGGTACCATATCTAGTATGCTATGTAATAGTTTCAGATCAATCTAGAAAATATTCTATGTGGAGCACACTCTACAAGGTCTCTCTCTAGAATAAGCTAGAATTCAACAAGGTATGCCATTTTTTCTATAACTCCTTTTTTACGAGGTTCCAAGTAGTGACACTTGGAGGAATTGTATAAAACACACTAAAGAGTATTGTGTATCCATTTCAGATATTTATACATTATAGGTACAAAGTTATGATTACTTCAAGTTAGGATTGTTGAGTAACCCAAAACTAGGCATGTGAGACTAAAGGAAAGTTTGATGAAAATGCTAGTCTCTTGTTGTTAAATTTAAGGAAGGTTTGCAGGAATGTGATCGTATACACCAAGTCTATTACAAATCTACAAACCATATTTGGATGATGAAATTGATGAGGGATTTTGGTTGAGTTACATGTTGAGTACATGGTTGAGACAAGTAGTTGATGAGTTGGCACATACATGAGCTATATAGTTGATGATGTTGGTTGATGAGTAGTTGACACATGATTGGTACATACTTGGTACATGGTTGGATGCAATTTTTTATGGTACAGGTTGATTATAGGTTGTTTGGTACAGGTTGGTGCATGGATGATGCACTTGTTTATGGTACAGGTTGATTACAGTTTGAGGTACAGGTTGATGCATGGTTCATATTTATTGGTACAGATTTACAGTGGTATATCTCACAGTGATAGTGTGATAGTGTTTCCATCATTCTACTTCTACTTCAGGGTAGTAGGATGGGGCAAAGACAGGTGGTTGTAGCCACCTTTCGGTTGTATCCGGAGAACATAGGGGGTTGTAGCCTCCTTCTGGTTGTAGCCAGAGAATTGGGGAGTTGGAGCTTCCCTCAGGTTGTAGCTTGGGAAACTAGGGGGTTGTAGCCTCCTTCCAGTTTCATCTAGAAATCAAATGAATTTGGTGCTTCTAATGAATGTAATTCTTCAAGACATATAAGAAAAATCATTCTGTGGTTTTCTCCTGATTTGGGTTTCCATGTAAAACACTGGTGTATTGTGTATGTATGTGATTGTTTATTTCTTACTGCTCATTATTGGATAATAATTCTACATTGATATAACAATTGAAGAAAAAGGATTATAATTACACTATTACTGATTCACCCCCCCTCTCAGTAATCCAACAAAATATCCTTCATTTTATTCAAAGGTACATCATGGATGAGAGACTGGGCCATTGGAAAACACTACATTATCATGGATGCATGATTTATTTTCCAAACATGGAGAGTGTATGTCAGATAGAGACACAATATATATTCCATATAATTTCTCAAGGAGGGAAATCTACAACTTGTACAAAGGATATGTTGAAGGTGTTGAAGGAAATGGTAATTTTATTACATATGCGTATTTTACAAGAATATGAAAGAAACAATTCAACAATTTATGTATTCCTAAGAATTCAAGGATGGGGATTTGTAGTATATGTGCTACTCTTAAATCAAGAAGAGATAAATATGAAGGGGCAGCAAGAGGTATGCATTTACTATTTTTTTTTTAAATTGAATAGTTATCAACTATTAAAACATATGATCAATATTTTCATTTTATGTCATGTGGAGATTCCATAGTCAAAGAACTTCAAGAACATCAAGATCAACAATCATGTGAAAGGAAAACAGTTGTGCAAACATCAAAATAAATGTTATGATGCTCCAAACAATTATTTAGGTATGATAATTAATGGCGTGGAATAGAAGAAAACACTTCTACCACATTTTTTCTATACACCCAAAAATTTACAGGAAGAGAATTGAATTCAGTTTTACTTGGTTGGTTGTACGGTTTTCAATGAAAAAATGTGTCCAAGGGTTTACTTCATAGCTCCAAGTATTCATAATGATGAAAATATGATCATCACCATAATTCATCATGTTCTCACTCACTGGTCTGGAAATCTTCCTCAAGTTCTCTATCTACAGTTGGACAACAATAGTCATGAAAATAAAAATAAAATTGTGTTTGGATATCTAAGCATGATTATTGAATTGGGAATATTTCAAAAGGTGAAAGTTGGTTTCCTTCTTGTTGGACACACTCATGATCATATTGATCAAATGTTCAGTTGTTTTGCAGTAACATTGAAGAGGGAAAATGTTGGAAGCCTACCATCATTGATTGGATGTATTAAGAAAGCATACATTCCAGAGCCTGTTTTTCATATATTAGAAGAAACTGTCGACATGCAAAGATTTATTCATGGATCTCATCGTGAAGAAAAATGTATTGAGAAACTTAATGACATTAGCTTCCAACATCAATTTTGTTTCAAAAACATTGATGGAAAAAAACTTATATGGGGAAAAAAGTATTCAACTACTACAGAATGGGGGCCTTCATTAGGTTTAGCATTTTTTAAGTTCATTCCATATCGTCCAATATTTGCATAAAAGTTATTATTTTACAATAAGTTGCTGAAATTCATAATTCATGGAGGCATAATAGAGATGTAGATTATTCTGAATGTTTGGAAGAAACAAAAAATTCCATTAAGAATACATATGAGTACTTTGATGTTGTTCATTTTGTTTGTGGGAGTATTTTTTCAATATTCAAACTTACATAATTTCAAGCTCAAGAAATGAAGATACATTATTGAATACGCCATTTCATTGGCCACAAAATATGCCAAATGAATCTGAAGAAACAAACAAACATTGTTGAAATTCAACAAGAATCTCAAGGTGCTATTGCGTTTACACAAGCATAGGAAAGATAAATGTATATTGGTTCAATAAGGTCACATGCACAACATGAATCCATGGAAGACCTTTACAGGAGTTCAATACAAGATATTAAGGAGGGTAGCATGATTGAAGTTTTAGCGATTGAAGATCCACATGGTTATCCATTCTAGATTGCAAAGGTTATAAAGATTGAGAAAGAAAATGATGATGTTATTGCAATTGAAGTGCATTGGTATGCAAGAAGTACACACCCATTCAATGGTGTGTACAAGCCAAATATGGTGGTTGAGAAACATGTCAATAGAAAGAGAAAAAAAAATTTCAAATTACCACTCGTCGTCGCACTGACCTCTTAAAATTAGATGATGTTGACATACTTGTTTATGACTTCAATTTTGAAAAGAGAGCAACTCTTTGCTCCAAGACAACAAAGATTATCAATAGGTTGTTACCACAAGAAATATATGCAATATGGGAGTCTATTGAGCCTAGTTGTATATCTAAAAGGAATTTGGCATTTGAAATGTTGGGAATGCATGTAGACTCAGATGGTGCATTCATAGACAATAGAGAAGAGTATGGATCATTTGCATCTTCATACAATCATTCATCTGGATACAATGTAGACTCTAATGGTATTTTAGAAACCATGAGTCAATATAAATAAGTGTATGAAACATTTTATTTATTTTTTATCCATATGATGCTCGTATGGTAACTATGTTATAACCCCAAAATTCCTTACCTATGCATACATAGCATTGGTCTTTCCACTTACATATTTTTCCAAACTACTACTAAGGCTTCTTCTTAAAAAAACTATTTTTTGGAACATGTACGCGCCCTGCTAAACTAATAGATCATGTACACATGCATGCTGCATACTAGTTAGATCACATACATATGTGAGTTGCATACTAGTTAGCGTGTTTACCTTCAAAAATTGCAAAACATTAGCAAGGAATTTGACGGAGTTTATGGGCTATTGAGGGTTTCCCAACCATTTTACCCATTGTATCCTATCCCCAAACCGAATAACCATCTTTTTCTCATATAAAAAGAGGTCTTGGGGTATCATTTCAATACCAATAAATAGAATAAGAAAACTATGCCAAACTCCCTTCCCCTTCTTAGCCCAAGTTTTGCATCCTATTATGAGTTTTGGTCTCATCATTCCCCTCCAGCCCTTTCTCCTTATACAACCTTTTCTCATTTCCCAAGTGATAAGTTGGTTGTGAAAAACTTGCATGGGATTGATGCACTTGGAGCCATGATAGAGGAGCCCAGACTTGGTTCGCGGAGCAATTTCCGACGAAGGTTGTAATATTTTTTTATCTTAATATTGAATAAAAGAGTTCATTCTTGTCCCAAAACATTATGTTTATATGATTTTATTTATTTATGCATTAATGTCTATATTTGAACATTGAAAGTGATAAGTAGAGATTGTATGTGTCGTGGAATTGTTTTCCTAATCTTTTTGCAGGTTAGCTTTGGGAGGAGACACACAATCTAAGAAGCTGCAAAGGCAAAAGAGGTCTACAACAACCGCAAGGACCAATGGTGCACCGTTTGACGTTAATTCATCTCTCTTGTCATTCAGTTTAGATAGTTTTGGGGTAGCTTAGGAATATAACTGTATTTTAAGGGAATGTAGTGATGTGCTTGTACCTCGACCTAGTATAGGGGGATTTTCCCCACTAGCAGAATTGGCGACTCCACTGGGGATTATCTCTAGGGTCTTAGTGGGATATCTTGGTTAGATTTTATTTTTAGTTTATTTCTAAGTTTTCTGAGTGTTTTGAGTTAGGTTGGGTCTCTAGTGACCTTCGAGGTGCCTACAATCTTCTCTTGCCCAAGTTTTATGTCCAAACGTTTTCTTTTTTTTTGAAAATTTACAGAGGTGTACACGTCTAGCTCTCCATACAACATGTGTATATACATGCTCTACATTATATAGATCCTGCATACATATGCAGGTTGGATGTGCACAACACGCGTCTCTGTGGTTTTGGAGAATTTCAAAATATTTTCCTTTCCCTACTGGAAACTTGTGGTTCCCAGGTCTTCTTGAGTTCCAGAAGCTTTTGTGGTTTGGCATTTAGATAGTTTGCAGACTCAGATTGTTTATGAAATAAAAAAGAAAAATCATATTGTCTCTCTATTTTTCCAAGCATTTTTGTATTATTTTTATCTTGAATCGTGTATTCTACAGTTTCTTTTAGCATCTTTTGTTAGTTTTTCTTTGATTCGAAGAAAATAAAAATAAAAATAAAAAACCTAGTTTTTTTAGGTCTCTTTCTTTCTTTGCATTTGCTTTGCATTGTTATTTGAAAAATAAAAGAGTTAGCATAGGGTTGTGTTTTCCTCTCATATTGAAATCATTTCAAAAGAAAAATAAGAAAGAAAATCCTTTCATTTTATCTTTTGTTTCACTCGAAAGTTGCCTTGTGCATTTTGCATGGAAAGGGGAAAAGATTGCATCTTTAGGTTTGAAGGATTGTCCATGCATTCTCTTCCTTGAAACTATTTTTCATTTGAAGGATTAGTGTAAAGTTTTATTTGTCATTTTTATTATAAGTTTCATTTTTTGCAAGAGTCTCAAACAACATCAGTTGCACTTCCATTCCTTGAGTAAGAAAAGCCCCTAAAATGAACGTGCTAATTTAAAATATATTAGTAACACTTTTTCTAGGGTTCACCAATAGATTAGGCTAGGGCCTTGGATTAGGTGTGGAGAGGTAAACTCTCCAAGGCCAATTAAAACTTAACTTAGTTGTTTGTGCTAGGGTGTGAAAAATACACCTTGTAATTACTCAATCTGGGAAGCTCCTCTCACACAAGAGTCAAACACAAGGCCACATGGAGTATGGTGATGGAGATATCCATTCCTAATATTGACAAAGAATTTGGGAGAGTGTGTATTGGGGGTGAATAATGTATTTTTACTGGCTCGAATTATGTCAAACCTCTGAGACACTTGGATCCATCCAAGGTACTCTAAGAGTGATTTTGGCCCTGTTGTGTTTCAGACCTTAGGAGGATCTTCGGGCTTAGTTACCCTTCCCATACACTCACCTGCATGTTGACTATACCCCCCCTGGTTGTTGATTATGATTTGGTGTCCTAGTTTTCATTATATAGGTTGACACACATGTGACTATGAGGGGTGTATCGCGGTACCTGAGGTAGACTCTATATTCTCTGGGAGACACCTGAAGGGATCATCAGTCGGAGGTCTGGGTAACTTCTTATCCTAGACATTCATTTTCCTTTGTGAATTCTTTGGATGATTAGGACTTCATCTCCCTAGGTTGGAAGCAATCATAAGGGTCATTTATTTGGCTTGTATATTTTTAGGATTTTCTTCTTATTGGCGTGCTCTGTGCTCCCTAGTTTTCCATAGTGAGTTAGTGAGTCATTTCTTTGGGTCTCTAGCCTAAGGTGGTAGACCGCCCACTCCTTCAATTGTGCAGAATTTTTGGTCTTCCACTTAGAAACGTGGACCCTCCTCTTTATAAGAGTTGTTTTTTATACCATTGATTCACCAGAGTCAGTGTGTGAGACTTTTACAGACTTGAATGATCCCATAAGGGAAGAACCTGTGCATAATATCTTCATGGAAAAAGTTATTGACGATACCAACCAAGGAAGCCCTTTGCAAGGGGATTCTTGTGATTTTCTTTTCTTTGGAAATGTTGGTGTCCCTTTGATGGCCACGTTGTACATTCTTGGGTTGAATGTGGGATTATCAGTTTGGTTTGGTACCATTCCAAATGTCTTGAATGCTCATGGCGCTTCTCAGTTAAGCACCTTATATCATGGGAATCATGTTGAAGTTCCTTTGTCAAAAGAGTCTTATCCTCCTCCTTATGCCTTCTCTGTTGAAAGTATAGCTACTAGTAATCGAAATTATAAATGAAATAAAAAGAGGAAAAATAGGAAGAAGAAACAACCAACCTCTGTTAGTCACGTTGGAGAGTTGCCAACAACCTCTGCAAGTCATGTTGGAAATAGGTCAACAACCTCTATGAGTCATGTTGAGGACCAGCACCCAACCTCTACAAGTCATGATGGGAGCAAGCACCCAACCTTTGTAATTCATGCTGGGGGAAAATTCCAAACACTTCTAGTCATACTAGCGATAAGTCTGTAGCCTCTGCGAGTCATGTTATTGACCAATCACCAACCTATGCAAATCATGTTGGCGATGTGTAACCAACCATTACCAGTCATGATGGAGGCATTGATTCTGTTGAGAAACCTAGATGGATAGGACGTAAGACTAAATTCCCTTGTAAGATTTAAAAGGGAGATCACCTTACTCATTTATTCCCCGGCCTTCTAGAGGCACAGACATTATGATCCATGTATGCAAGCTCTTTTGATTCTAAGTATTTTGAGGTTTCCTCATAGCCTATTCATCCATTAGTTGATGAAGTGATCGTGTCGATTCAATATTTGGCATGATCCCACTCCTGTTTTTGGGGGTGATGTTCCTTCATACAATGTTGTCTCGCAGCCTATTCATCCAGTGGTTGAGGAAGTGGTCATGTAGATGCAATGTTCAGTCGATCCCACTCTTCTTTTGGAGAGTGTAGAGTCTACCAAAGTTCTCATGCCAATGAAATCTTTAGTTGATCCCAATCTTCTCTTGGAGAGTGTCGAGTCTACCAAATTGGTCATGTCGATGAAATATTCAATTGATCCCACTCTTCTCTTGGAGAGTGTTGAGTTTACCAAAGTGGTCACGTCGATGTAATATTTTTCTGATCCCACTCTTTTGATGGGGAGTGATGTGTCTACCGACTATGTTTTTAGCATTTCTAGTTCAATACTTTCATAACAGGGGGGAATTCTTCTCACTTCGAGCACACCCCCTCCAAGTCCTAGGATGGTTTCCTTTGATTGGAATGACCTTGTTGAGCCTCATATTCCTTCTTATGCACTCTTTCAAATAAGGGTTGAAGTTGATTGAAAAACAAATTACCGATGTAGTTTGGATGAAGGAACCTCCGCAAGTGTTTTATCCTCCTTAGCTTGGAAAGCTTTGGTCTCCCCTGAGCTTGTGTCTACATCGCATGAGCTATTGGATTTTGACAGATTTCCTTGTGAATATTTGGGAATTCTTCTTCAATTGCCTATCTCGTTAGGTGGGAAGACTGTCCTTGTCGATGTTATAGTGATGCAAGGCCCATTAGATTTCAATATGATTATCAGGTGTGATTATGTATATGCTATGAATGTTGTGGTGTCTACTCTCTTTTGGGTGATGTATTTCCCTCACAATGGAAGCATTGTCACTATCGATGAGTTGGCATATGATAATCACCATCCTAAATCGGTGTTAGTTTAGGCTTCCCCTTTATATGTTCCTAGTATTTGTGTAGCCTCTACCCCACCATAGGTAAATTATGTGGTGTCTTATCCTCGATTTTCAATTTCTCCTGAGCAGGAACTTGTTCACTCATGTTTTCCTTCTTGATATTTGGTCTTAGAAATTGATCCATTGGTTTATCCAATGAAGGCATGGGAGTCCTTGCTTCCCCCTCTTGGTCTAAGTGATCTCGAGTTTCCTTTTAAGTCTGATCTCGTTGTTTGTATATACTCAAGCCCTCGTGCTTGTGATTCATCATTGAAAGACTCTGTGAATCCTATCCAGAACCTCCATCATCATATGGAATGCAGTTAGTTTACTTCTCCCTTTGGGACTTTCGACCCTCCTCGTTCGCATGATTACTCAGATTTTGAATTGGCTTCAGATGAGGCTATCCTTGAAGACATTACTACGGTCTCTATACCATGGGAATAATTACATCGTGGTTTATGTTTTCTTCCCTTTTGGGAGAATTTTCAGGTTGACTACTGAAGAGACTTTTGGTCAGAGCCTAACAACGGGCTCCACCTAAACTACTACCACACATGAGCTCTAAGTTTTTGCGGTACCTTGTACATATTTTATAGTCCATAATTGTTGTTTTCAAGTTTTGTATTCAATAACACCTCTTATTTTATGAATTTTCTATCTATATTGGATCTATTAACTTTTGGATGAGTGTTATTGGCCTTATATGCAGGATCTTGGAGAAATTTTTATTTTATTTTTGTTCATCATATCGATCCGTTCTGACAGGTGTTGAAATCGAAACTGGCATATAGGTTAGGTTTTTCCCTACTTGAAATTTTTGCATTATTTATTTCCTGTTTTTTTTCACCTTAGGATCAACCCCACTGAATTGCGACACTAACCTTCCTTGTTGATAAGTGTGTCATACTTTATGTGGTAGAGCCTTCTTTCCATGGGCATCCTAGTTAGAGCCTTTTTTTCCATTTGGTTCCCATGTCGAAGTACTTCATAGGCACGAGATTCCTTTTAGTCCTGCCATGACTTTGCAATGAAGCCTCATTCTTCTTCCTAGTCATCATTCTTAGACTTACACATAGGACTCCCTAAAGAGCATGGTTTGTTTTCTTTCAAGCTCATTTAAACTTTGAAATAAACATCTGACGATAATTCATTTATTCTTTTTTGTCTTGTCTAGATTACGTGAGAAGAGAAGCCTCCCTAGAGTCTTGTTTAAGCCCTTTTCAGACTCTCTAAAATTGAAAATATTGTCGAGCAATCGTGTTTCCCTTCACGCTTGCCAAAATCAAATTTGAATCCACATGTGTCTGGTGGTATTTTACCCCTTTTTCGTTTCAGACGGTCAATTTATGAATAAAAGGCTACCCTAGGAATTTAGGTTCACTAGGAGTGTATTCTCAAGCAGAAGTTTAACCCTTTTTTGGCCTGAGGGACTAAATTTTTTAAAAAGGACCATTCTCCTTAGTTTTGGTTTATCTCTTTTTCAGGCCTTGGATATTATTTACTAAAAGGAACCCCCTCAAAGTCCATAGTTAAGCTCTTTTTCAGACTCCCTAAATATGAAAAGATCTCCAAGGGACGTTGTTACTTTCACACTCATTAATTGTTCTAGAAAGAACATTTATTTGGCATAAGTTTAACCCTTTTTCTGACCAATAGATTATCCAAGAAAAAGGTATGCCTCAAGAGACATGTCTCACCGGGAGAGTTATCCTAAGTTATATTTTATACTTTTTCAAGCTAAGGAGACTAAACTTAGAAAAAGGTCGGGAGTACATAGTTAAGCTCTTTTCATACTCCTTAAAATTAAAAAGGTAGTCGAGTGATCTTGTCTCTGTCACCCTCGTTAAAATGGTTTTAAAGATACGTCCTCTCAGTATAAGTTTAACCCTTTTTTGAATCGACTAGACTAGTTACGAAAAAGGAACTCCCTGGACTCTTCTTTTAGCATTTTTTCAGAGTCTCTAAACGTGAAAAACCATCGATCTTACCTTCTCTGGTCTCGTAAAACTTAACATGGAAGGATTCTCATTATTTCATAACTAATCACATCACATGTATCATCCTTGCATATTTTTCCTAATGATAGCTTCATGTTGGTATTAAATTAACCTTCAAAGCATTCCTTAAATGCAAGCCTTGCAACACATTTTGCCCTTGCGATATAACACCTTGACCCATGGAGGCATCCTCCTGAGTGTCCTTATCCTGCACATGTCTCCTTACACTAAGAATCAGTATGTTCCATGTGCTTGGAACTATTTTTCTTGCTTGCACGACACTTGTTCCTCCTTTGTAATGTAGAATTCTTTTATTCTTTTTCAAGCTCGTTAAAAATTTGAAAAAGAAAAAAACATCAAATATTCTAAAAAAAGGGTATGGGATATACATTCTTTTTTCAACAACAAGATAGTCGCCCTTGGAAAAAGTAAATCTTTTCATTTGTTCTCCAAGCATTGGGATCTAGTATGAATTTAGGAAGCTTTTCTTGTTACATAGAGTTGTGTCCTCCTCCGTTTGATTACTCTTCGAAACATATGGAGATTTTGTGGTACCTCTTGTATCACAGGTTTATGTCAATTTTTAGCTTCTTGAATATCATCATTTTGTCGTTATTTTGTCCAAGGGAAGTTTTATCCAACTCGAGTTGGCCATTCTATAGTTTATCTCTTGACTTCCATGAGTCAACCATCCTGAGAGTCCATTCAAGTTCAGATTCAAAATCAATGAAGTTTTGAACCTGATGATCGAGATCCTTCAGTCTTTCCCCAACGACATGTCGAAGACCTCGGGGTAGTGATTCTTACACTCCTATTGTACTCCTACCTCATTTTTGAATATATTGAAGGTGTTTCTCAAGTTATGAAGTCCTCATCTCGAGCCACACGTGTCAATGCTTCTTGAAGATGCATATTGTACTTGTATATCCTCAAATGATTTTGAGATGTAGATATGCTGCGTATTTCCCGTGGCTACACTTTATATGGACATTTATATGACATGGATCTGTAGTGTAATTGATTGGAAACCATGATTATCTCATCCCAAGCATGGGTATACCCGCCTCAAAGAGATTAGCATTGTTTTGTATATGCCATGTTCCTGAATTTTGGTCTTAGGCTCACTCAACTCTGTGCCATCCCACTGGTAAAGATATTGTAATGTATTTCAACCATCAATTGCTCTTCTGACCTCACACATTAAGGGGCATATGTTATAACCCCAAAATTCCTTACCTACATGGCATTGGCCTTTCCACTTACATATTTTTCTAAAATACTGCTTAGGTTTATTCTTAAAAAACTATTTTTTGGAACATGTACACGCCTTGCTAAATTGATAGCCCATATACACATATGTGTTTCATACTAGTTAGCCTGCATACATTAGCCAGCTACATACTAGTTAGCCCGTGTTTACCTCCAAAAATTGCAAGGAATTCGATGAAGTTTATGGGCTATTGAGGGTTTACCAACCATTTTACCCATTGTAGTATGTCCACAAACTGAATAACCATATTTTTATCATATAAAAATAACTCTTGGGGTCTCATTTCAATACCAATTAAGAGAATAAGAAAACTCTGCCAAAATCCCTTCCCCTTAGTAGCCCAAGTTTTGCATCATATTCTGAGTTTTGGCCTCAACATTCCCCTCCAGCCCTTTCTCCTTATACAACCCTTTCTCCTTTCCCAAGTGATAAATTGTTTTTTAGAAGCTTGCATGGCATTGATGCACCTAGAGCCACAATAGAAGAGCCCAAACCTAGTTCATGGAGCGATTGCTGATGAAGGTTGTAACCGTTTTTTATCTTAATATTGAATAAAAGAGTTCATTCTTGTCCCAAAACATTATATATATATATATATATATATATGATTTTATTGATTTATGCATTTATGTCTATATATGAACATTGAAAGTGAAAAGTAGAGATCGTATGTTTTGTAGCATTTTTTTCCTAAGCTTTTTGCAGGTCAGCTTTGGGAGGAGACCCACATTCTAGGAATATGCAAAGGCGAAAGAGGTCTACACCAGCCGCAAGGACCAAAAATGCACCTATTGACCTCCTTTCATCTCTGTTTTCATTCAGCTTAGATAGTTTTGAGGTAGCATAGGAATAGAACTGTCTTTTAAGGGAAGTTAGTGCTATGTTTGTATCTCAACCCGGTATAGGGGGATTTTCCCCGCTAGAAAACTAGAAATGAGCATTGAACTTACATATGATCTTGCATGAAGTTATGAATATTTTTTTATGTTTTATGAATTAAATGTTTTGATTATGGATAATATAATAAAAAAAATGGGCTCATATGTTTTGAATATGGAGAATATAACAATACTTTTAAGAAATAATTTATGTTTCATTCAATGTAACTTGTATTTACATTTTTTTTATTAAAAGTAAAAAAATTGTTAAAAAGTGACAATGAATTTTTAAAGTATATTGTGATATTTTCATGGAATTATGTATTACCTTGTGTTTTGAGTGATAATAATATTTAAAAAGTAAGCATTTAAGGGTTGATTTTATGGTTTTGTTTACAGTAATGATAAGTTCTTTTACCACTTTATAAAAACGTGTCATTTTCATACCCCAATTTTAGAATGGGTGCTACCGGTAGTAGTGCTTTTCAACTTGATGGTTGATTTTTAGGTTTTGGTTTTAATGGTACCAAGTGCTAAAAGTGCGATTTTAAATTATCTAAAATTTTAACGTTTTGAAAAAAAATTCAAAAACATCTTTTTTTTTAGGTGTTGATTTTAAGGTTTTTCTGAGCTACTGTCTAAGTTTTGAAGGCCATGTTTGAAAAATGTTGTAATTTTGACCGCGTTTAAAAACATGGTGCTACCGGTAGCACCACGTTTTTATTTGGGGGTTGATTTTGATGTTTTAATGAAAAAATATGGGCTTCTTGGACCAGAGTTCTCGTTTTGAGGTCACAGTTCTCATTAAGTCAGTAACTTTGTTTTGAGAAACAATATTTGAAGCAGAAGCAGATTGCAGTGGTATCGTATCTTTCATATTGCATAGAATATAGAGGGATACATACACATAGGGGGAGTTATTCTTATTCCCATGATTGGTTGCAACAACATGATTCCAAGCGAAGAGATGATTGGCATCCATGCCATCAACATTGCCTCAGAGTAATATCCCTTGTCCAAAAGGGGAGATATTCATAGACAGGGGGAGCATCACATCAGGGGGAGTGTCATTCTAAAGGGAGCAAGGAAACTTCCATTTTTTTCATTGATGTCAAAGGGGGATAAAAATTTGTAAAAAAAATTCAATTCCCAAATTTAAAGATGAGATTAGTGATAGGGGGAGAAAAGGTACAAACTCATTTGTTTTATAGATATGTTGTTGGACATATTGTCATTGATGTCAACAGTCGATGTGATGGTCTGTTGTTAATGATGAACTACCAGAGATTATGATATGGATTTTATGAGCTGAATGAAATGACTACAGATTATTAACAGGTGCTTAACACAAAATAACAAAGATACAGTAAAATTGGTTTTCTATTCAATAAAGAAATAATATTAACTATAAAATGCAGCGGAAACAAGCTTGATGGAATGGTGGTGGCTTATCTCTAAGAAGAGATGTGATGGATGCACTCATTCGCAAGAAGATGATTACAATGAAGCTATGAATGCATTTTTACAATAAAAAAGAATGCCAAAAACCCTATACATCCAAAAATCTAACCCTAGGAGATGAAGTGCCAAAAGTCATGTGGGCCCCGTCTGGGTAAGTTAGTACATCAAGTTTAAGGGGTTGTAACTTTTGCATACGATCTTTGTTTTAGGTGTATGATATCCTGTTTGAAAGGTATCATCAAGGAGATTAAATTTTGGGGCTCAATCATTCCCTCGAATATTATTGATAAGTTCTATCCTGAAAAACCTTCATTTACGCCCTTAAAATGGCCCTGGAAGTTAAAACTGCTAAAAATAGTAAATTGCCAAAATTGTCCGCAAATTGTTTTGAGCTAGTTGGCGAAGGTGGGTGGCCCCCGATATCCACCTGGATCAATCCTCCCGCCTTAGGAATCAATGGTATCCATTGCGTTGAGTTCCCCCATCAAATGAGGAAATTTTTGCTAAATTTGGCCCCGGGTGAGCCACTTGCCTTGGTGCAGGAGCTGCTCTGCTTTGACGACTTGATAAAGATGGATCCTTTTCTATCAAGTGACCTTGATATATGTGTCCAAAACATGATCGTTGGATTCCTATTGTTTGCAGTCGGGGTTTATCTCTATTGGTGTCAGTTTCTCTGCTACATTTGAGGTGTCCAATAACGATGGGAAATAACGACGAAGGAGATCCACGTTGAACATTGGATGCAGGCCAAGGAAAGGAGGAATGTTGAGTTTAAAATAATTATCCCCCATATCCTTGGTGATGGTGTATGGCCCATAACAGAGTGGGTGAAGATTCCGATGGGGTCCTTTAAGGTGTTCTTTCTGCAAGTGCAACCAAAATTTGTTGCCCACCTGAAACTTATGTGGCACCCAATGTTGATCATGGTGTTGCTTGTACTTGTCATTGGACTTCTGTAGGATATCCTGAACCTATTGGTGGATGTGTTGGATCCTCTCAATGAATCAGGTGGCTTTGTCAACTTCAGTTGGAGTAGGAGATGAGTCGGTCAAGGTGACCGCAAGGGGAAGTGCAACATCTATGAGACCCAATGGTTAGAATCCCAACCCCACCTAAAAGGGTCTGTGGTCTATTGAGATATGAAGGGATTGTTTGTAGCTATGTTGGACATAGGGAAGGCTCTCATCCCATCTGTGAAGGTTCTTTTAATTATATATGCGAAGGATATGCACAATCATTCGATCTATGGTCTTGGTTTGGCCATTTATCTGGGGGTGGAAGGCCATGGATTTAGTGAGCTTGGTGTCCAACAGTGACCTGAGGCTCAACCAAAATGTGATGAGAAATCGACTATCCCAATCTAAGACAATGGTTTTGTGGGATTCAAAAATCTACCCAGTCTCGTTCAAAGAAGAGCTTGGCAGTGGCCTCTGTTGTGATGTTCTTATTGCAGGCAACCATAATCGCCATCTTATAAAAGAGATCAACAACCACAAAAACACATTAATTTCCCTACTTGGTGGATGGGAGGCCCAACATGTAGTCCATTAAGATGGATTCCCATGGCCTATTAGGAGTAGGAAGAGGGGTGTACAGGCCCTGTTTCTTAGTGTTTGGTTTGGCAATAGCGCAGAAGGTGCGGACTTGATATACTTGCTAACCTCATGTCAAAGTTTTGGCCAGTAGAAATGTTTTTGTAGCATCACCACTGTCTTTACAATGCCAAAGTGTCCTGCCACCCGACTGTGGTGGTCTTCCCATATCAGCTTCACTCTCTCTCTTTATGGAACACATATATGTCCCAGACGATACAACAACCCATCCTGAGGATGGAAATTATCGACAACTGTGTTTGCACCCAACATTTGGTAGGTGGTGGTGAAGTTTGGGTCTGTCTCATAGAGTTGGGGCCATCTAGAGGTCTCATGGTTGTAGGAGTCTATCACTATGGTGAGTTCCGTGACTGGCGGTCGGTTGAGGCAGTCAACGATGTGATTGGTGCTTCTTGTTTTATACTTGATTTTGAGGTGGAATTGTTGCAAGTATGTGGACCACTTTTGATGGCGATCATTATTCAATTTTCCTTGTGTCTGAACTACAGTGTCTTATGATCAGTGTGGATGACTCTCTCCTTCCCAAGAATGTAATGTCTCCACTGGTGGTAGGTTTTTGCAATGGAGTACATTTATTTGTCATAAGTAGGGTACTTACGGACAACATATTCTAGTGTCTCACTATGATAGGCCACATGGTGGCCATGATGAGTGAGAATGATGCCCACTGCATAGTCTGAAGTATCTATCTCGATCTCAAAGGGTTGTTGCAGGTCTTCTAGTGAGAGTATCAGGGCTGAGAACAAGCACTACTTCAAATCGTCGAACGCTTATTTTTGGGATCGACCCCACGCAATTTTTTCCTTACCACCACCCCTGGTTATTTGGCTGAGGGCCCATGCAATATGGGAGAATTCCAACATGAACCTGTAGTAGAAATTGGAAAGGCCCAAGAATCTCTGAAGCTTAGTGAGTGTTGTTGGGGCTGGCCAGTCATGGATGACTTGGATCTTGTTTGGATCCACATGTATTCCATGATGATCAATTATGTATCCCAGGTAATGGACCCTTTCCATGCCGAAGGAGCATTTTTCCAAGTTGGCATATAGCTTGTGGTGTCGCAGGGTATGCAGAACCTACTGAATATGCTACAAGTGTTTGGCCCAAGTCTTGTTGTAAATGAGGATGTCATTCAGATACACCACTACAAAATTATTGGTGAATGGTCGCAGGATATCACCCATCATCCTCATGAAAGTGGTTGGAGCATTTGTCAAACCAAAGCGCATGACCAACCATTCAAAAAGGCCTTCCTTTGACTTGATGGTAGTTTTCCATACATCTGTCTATTCTATCGGGACCTGGTGGTAGCCAAACTTAAGTTCAATCTTACTAAAGTATTTGGCCCCAGTGAATTGATCAAGGAGGTCATTGATTTAGGGAATCAGATACCGATTTCTAACTTTGATTTTATTTAGATCCTGGTAATCAATGCTGAGTCACCATGTTCCATATTTCTTTTATACCAGCACGATTGGGCTCCCACAAGGTGATGAGTTGGGACAGATGTGCCCGTTATGGAATAGTTCTTGGATCTATCATTTGATCTCCTCATTCTCTAACAACGAGCGGTGATAGACTAGCCCATTGGGCAGCGGTGCGTCCAGGTTCAGATTGATGGGGTGCTTGACCTGGCAGTGTAGAGTTACCCAGGTAGGTGAGGAAAATATATCTGAATATTCTTCCAGGACCTTATCTACTTTCTTCTATTGTGCAGAGAGGTTGGTTGTAGAGAAACTGGATGTGGCTGTAATCTTTCACTTATTCTGAGAGTGAATCACGAAGAAGACAAACTTCCCCGTCTGAGAGATGACCTTCCTTCATTTCTTAGCAGAGATCAAGGAAATAACACTTGGTAGGACTACCTCGGGTATCCTGTACAATCTCCTGTACAAAGTAATAATAACATTACGAGGTCTAAAATCATACACAACATGACGTTTCCATAAATAAGGTTGGCCCAAAAGAACATCACAAACTTTGAGAGGAGAAACATCACACAATACCTCGTCTTTGAAGGGATTGATGTCGTATGACAATCGACATTGTTGGTGGTCGCGGATATTGCTTCCTTGACGGAGCCATCCAATGGTGTAGGGTTTTGGGTGCGGTGTTGTTGGCAGGGCCAGTCACTTCATGATCTCTGCTAATATTAGGTTCTTCTGTCTACCGCTATCCATAATGAGGTGTAGTGGGGTGCCTTTTACCCACATTTCTGAATGGAAGAGGGGTTCTCCTTCTTTTGGCTCATCTGGTTCACTAAGCTGGAGCTTGGTGGTAGAAACGGTGGCACTGGGTTTTGCGTCAATGATCTATCTTCCCCTTTCTGGTTCTAGCTCAAAGTATGAACTCGCATATGATTTAGAGGCTTTCACTTTGGCCACTAGTGACTGCTTTGACCGACATTCAGCAGTGCTATGCCAGGGGATCTTATGGAAGTCACACCACTTCCCGGTATATTTCTTTGTCTTTCCAGTGTCCTTCTTTGCTTGCGACTTGGACTGGTTTTCCTAATACTTTCCATCTTTTCTCTGTCCTTTGTTTTGTGGGTTGGGGCCACCCTTTCTTGGCTTTTGTTGTGAGGGGTTCCTAGGACCAAATTGCTGCTTCTTTTGTTTCAGCTTCTGCTGGATTTTGACGGAATATTAGTAGGTTGCGCTCAAGGATGAGATGTCCAAAAAATACATTTCATTCTGGATGTATCTATGCAGAGCGCTGCGATACTTGAGCACCAGATGTCTCTCTAAATATTTGATACCCAGCTTGGTGCGCAAGGTATGAAAGGTATTTGTGAAATCTGGCATTGCTTGGTCTCTTTCTTGTCGCAGTGTGGTCCATTTGGTATACAAGTCGTCATAACTTTTGATAGGGTAGTATTGTTCCTTAATAGCATCCCTGAAGGATTCTCAAGTGGTCGTGACTGTAAATAATGAGGGTTACTCTATTTCCTTTTTCTCATAGAAAGTTTCCCACCAATCTTTGACATGGGGAACGACTTTGAGGAGTGAAAAAGTAATCTTTTCTCTATTTGAAAAGTTATGGACGGAAAAATACCCTTCTAGTAGATTCAACCACTTGTCTATAGCATCTGCGTCTATTTGACCTTCAAATATAGGAATATCAAAGTTTATTTGTACCTTGAAGGGGGTGGCGCCTCCGCTCGAAGAAGATGCATTGTCTGTTGGTAGTCGTCGAAGGATTTGCGCGAAACTATCCATCATCTCGTTCCTTTTTTGCGTGAGGGATTCCTCAATAAAAAGTTTGAAAGTATCTCTCATCCCATCATATTTATTTTCCCCTACCATGAGAGGTCGCTTGGGCGTGTGAGATCTTTTGTCCTCAAGAGAAACAAGCTCGAGACCCAATTCTTTGTACTCTGACCTCATTGGGGACATGCATTAAGACGACAAGGAGCAAACCACTCTAATACCACTGATCTGGATTTTATGAGTAGAATGAAATGACTACAGATTATTAACAGGTTCCTAACACAAAATAACAGAGATACAATAAAACTGTTTTTCTATTCAATAAGAAAATAAGTTGAAACTGTAAAATGCAGCGGAAACAAGCTTCCTGGAATGATGGTTGCTTATCTCTGAGAAGAGATGTGATGGCTATGCTCATTCACAAGAACATGATTACAATGAGGCTCTAAAGGAATTTTTACAATAAACAGGAATGCAAAAAACCCCAGACATCCAAAAACATAACCCTAGGAGATGAAGCGCCGAAAGTCATGTGGGCCCCGTCTGGGTAAGCGTACATCAACTTCCCGGGGTTGTAACTTTTGCATACGATCTCCACTTTAGGTGTATGATAGCCCGTTGGAAAGGTATCGTCGAGGAGATTCATTTTGGGGAATTAATCATGGATTAGACTATCATTGAGAAGTTTGATCCCGAAAAACCTTCATTTAGGCTCTCAAAATGGCCCTGAAAGTTAAAACTGCTAAAAATAGTAAATTGCCAAAATTGTCAGAAAATGTTTTTGAGCCAGTTGGAGAATGTGGTTGGCCACCAATATCCACCTAGATCAGATTAGATTTTAATTGATGTCAATAGTATATCATTCAACAAAATATGTCAAACAGTATGTAGAGATCAAAAGCGCAAGCTCAGGAGGAGCGAACAATATGAAGATCAAAGCCTAGAAGGAAAAGCGCATTGCACAGTATATCAAAAAAAGAGAATAGTATGAATAAATTCTTGATTATTGTTGATAATGATAGGATAAAAAATCCTATGATAAAAGCTTAGGATGGTTAGTGAATGGATATAAAATCTCAGAAGGAAGAAGCGCATTGCAGAAGTATCGTTGGGATCGATGAAAATATTTAGAAGTCGACCATTGCAAAGGAAAAAGTGAGAAGTATCAGCACCTGTCTGATCAAGGAAATTTACGGTGGTGATCATGTCATATAATTAACGACAATCATATGAGTGACCGTGGGATTGAGGATCATTAGAGGATCATGATCATTGGATCTGCAAGCCAGATCAACGATAGAGATAAATTGCAAAGTTCGGAAGGAGAATTAAAAGACTCGGTAGTTCCAATCCCACAATTGGACTAGATCGTTAGATCTCATAGCTCCAAATATCTATGAATGTGGTTGATCCAAAAAATGATGAGATTAATCCATATTAAATCGTGACTGTCGGATGCACAATCATGAGATCAACGACAAGGATGAATTGCAGAGATTGAAAGGATAATTAAATATCATGCTAGTTCTAATCTCTCAATTATTCAGGACTTCTCGATGTTATAGCTTCGAATCTCAATGATTGTGGTTAACTCACCAACAATGCACAACTTCCAATTGCGAAGTTTGGATGACGATTTAAATCACTCGTAAGTTGTGGTTCCATAATCATCCTCGATCATGGATCTTCTTAGAGAATATTCACAACCATTGGATCACATTTTGAGCGGAAGGATAGGATAAGTGAGGTAAAAAGGATGATATTTTGACTATCCAAATACCCGTCAGCCGTCAGATCAAACCCTAGTTCTCATCAAGCCATTGGATAATTTTCGAGTGGAAGGATAGGATAAGCGAGGTAAGATCTGAGATCTCATTCATGTGAACTCCCGTTAGTCGTTGGATCATTCTAAGTGGAAGGACAGGATAATCTAGAAGATCAACACTGTAGACAGATCAAGTTGTCGATCTAATATCCTGATAAAACGAACATCCTTCACTTCGGGTCTAAATATGTGAGGAAGTTACGCTCCATCAGTTTGAGATTTGAAATACCTGGAGCCTGGAAATATGAAATGAATAACGACCATCCGATTTGGAGGACATAACAAGGACCGTTGGATCAAGTCTGTTTATTAGCAGACCACGTCAGCAAGGACATGTGGGATATCCATGTCAGCAAGGACATGTGGGATATCCACGTCAGCGAACCTCATCAGCAAGGGTGCATGGAATACCACATCGACAAAGACACATGGCATAATCAGATGATGACAACTGTCAAGAGAAAATTCACTCATGCCATGTCAACAAGTGACGTAAGAAAGTTACGTCACTCTGGGAGAATTTCTTCAGTATTTTTACCATGAACAAATGTCAAAAGTCCCGAAGTCTCAAAGGATGATGGTTTGAAGTCTCTCTCAGTCATCTATTTGAGATACCCTTCGAATGATATCCTAACCATTAGATCAAGGATATGAACATGTGTCACATTAGGAGATCTACATTGACGTCAGCAAGAATATGTGACAGACCACGTCAGTCATCTACATCAGCAAGGACATGTGGCACAGTCAGAGAACAACAAGTGTCAAGATGAATCAGAATATATGGTACGTGAAAATCATGAATCAGAGTGACATGTGGCAGCTACTCGTCTCATGACACGTCAACAAGTGATATAAGCAACTTACGCCACTTTGGTAGATTTGCTTCAGGAGATCTACCACCATCACTTGCCCAAAGTCTCGAATGTTGGAGTCCCTAAGTGGACACAAGACGTCTGATCTAAAAATCACTTCAGGAGAATTCCTCATCGTCGATCTACTACAGTGGAAGGATAGTGTAAGAGAAAACATTAATCGACAGCAAGCAGCCTCATCCATTGATGACTTACACAGCAGGTGATCACTCCGGAGGAAAATGGAGTAGATTTTATTCGAAACCTTCAAAGTCCCAAACACCGAAGTCCCAAAGAAGACATAAGTCATCTAATCTGAAAGATCACTTTGGGAGTATTCTCAACCATTGATCATACTATAGAGAAACTTGAGGCTTGAGAATTCCAAATCCTGGAGTGCGAAAGGATATCGACCATTGATCAAGAGAGGGACATGCGTCAGTGGTTTGTCATCTCCATAAGATTGATGTATGGAGGAAAGAAGGTGTTGAGACTCAAAATCTGTGAAGTCTGGAGACCCAAAGGAGATATTGATCATTGATATGATGTTTAGTTGTAGTCACGAACGTTGATCAAAATACAGTGGAAGGATAATGTAAGAATAATGGTCTGAAGACTCAGAGTAAATGGTGTCCATCCATCACAATGCTTGATTAAGTCCAAGCCGTCGGATTAAGGAATGAATGGATAGATGTAAGGATCGATGATAACCATTGATATGGTTCTAAGATATAATGTGAACCGTCTGATCTATTCGACGATATCGTATTCGGGAGTTTTGAAAGGTTTGAAGTCACGAAGACCCAAAAGGTGAAAACCCGAAGTCTCTACATTTTTCCATCTCATCGGGACAATGAATCATGACCGTTGTATTGATAAGCACTCATGCACTCATCTCGCCTAACGTGAGTTCATCGCCATTGGTTATATGGTAAAGATATTTTAAAGGGTAGAATGTGTGGGTTGCTTAAATTGTTAAGCCTATGGTTCTATGCCATTGATCATATGAACTGGTTTGAAGGAAGCTTCGATCTCTTCTATTACAGAGACGAAGGAAATCGATCCATCCTATGATAGATTTATGAAAGAAAAGGAGATACCAGGTCTAATGTTGAAGACCCAGATTCATGAACTGGTGGTCCCAAAATATATTGTAAATGGACAAGTTATTTATAACTTGTTGCACAAGTCGGATCAATAACTTAAACAAGTTTTGAGGATAACAAGTATAAATACAACCATGTTTGGTTCAATTGAAATGGTGCTTGTGGTTGAAGCATGGCTTGTGAAGTGAAGAGGCAGATCTGGACCTGAGGTCCATGCGAATATAAGAGAGAGATGTAGAAGAAAATATATTGTGAATATATCAGAGGAAATATAAAGCGAAGAAGGCATGAATTTTAGAGAGAAGATGAAATGCAGTGATGAGTTTTTTATGATATACCTATGATCATGAGATAGAGTTGATTCTATATGGATCACTACTATTGGAGTTGAATAAACTCTAGTTGGATAGACTGGGTTATATCAGCAAGTTGGGTCTTGCCTGAGAGTTGGTGCTCTCCGAGGAGTTGGTGCTCCTTATTTTAGTTGGTGCTAAAACAAATCAGTTGATGCTGGGAAAGTCCTCTTTCAAATATATTCATATTACTATATTCATATCAATTATAAAAAGCTAATACAAACATATGGTGTCTCTGTGTCCATTGTAATTATGATTTGATTGGTATTAATCTGTTCAAATATGTTTTAAGCTACTAACCTGTGAGAATAAAAAGTTAGAATAGTCCACACACTAATTCACCCCCCTCCTCTTAGTGTGGGTGGTGTGTTCAACAATTGGTATCAAAGGGAGGTTCCTTCAAAACTAAACATTGGAAGGTATATCTTGAAGAAATGGGTGGGCATATGTCTCTCTCTGCAATTGAAGCTCCCTTATTTGATGGAACAAATTATTCCTCATGGAGAGAAAATATGAAACAATATTTGAAGTCAAAAGGATCTGAATTTTGGAATTCAGTAGTAAGAAAGCCCTGGGATTTAACTACATCAAATAATATATCAAAGATTACAGTCCAAAGAAGAGAAAGGATGAACAATGAAGTGGCATTGAAGATTATTCTCAATGGATTATCAGATATAGTCAAGGCAAGCATAGGACTATGCACATCCTCCAAGGACCTATGGATGAAGTTAGAAAAGATGTATCAAATCAAAAGTGAAGACACATAAGACATTCCTATCAAGGATGAAGATGAAGACTCAACCATCAATAAAGGTAAGGACTCTCCAAAATATTTTTATTGCAATAACAATGATATTGAATCCTCCCCTGCAAGTAAAGAAGAAGACTCAGATACAATAACAGAATGTTATGTTAGCATTTATCCCATAGAAGAAGTAGGAGAAGAACTATCAAAGGCCAAACAAAAGGTTGATTGGAGTCTTTGTGAATACCTCTATGACCATAATGAATCAGACTATAGCTATCTTCATGACTACACAAAACAATTTATTGAAAAGAGTCAAAAGCATGTCTTGGAAATAAAGGAAATGCTCAAGGACAATGAAAAGATAATATATGAGCAGGACAGTCAGTTAGAAGAGAAAGAAGAGGAGATCGAGAAGTTGAAGAAAGAAATTAGTCAAGTAAAAGAAAAGGAAAAGGAAGATGATGAGCTTAGCAATCAAAAGCATATCCTGGAAATAAAATAAAATATCAAAGACAATAAAGAAATGATATCTGAGGAAAAGATTCATTTAGAAAACAAAGAAGAAGAGATCAAAAGATTGAAAACAAAAGTTGTTGATATAAAAAAAGAAAAGGAAGAGAAAATCGAGAGACTGAAAAATGAAATCAATCAAGAAAAGGAAGAGGAAATCAAGAGACTAAAAAATGAAATCAGTCAAGCAAAAGAAGAAAAGAAGGAAGATGATGAACCAAGAAAAAAACTTGCAGAACTAAGGTAAAGCTATGTCAATCTTAAAATTCAACTTGAAGAAGCCAAAAGGAGAGAAGAGTTAGTAAGGAACTAGTTGGACAAAAAGGAAGAATCATTTCATGAGATGGAAGCAAAAGTTGTGAATCTTAGAAAGAAGGTTGAGAAGTCAGACACCCAAATCAATTTCTTGAACAACGCCATGACCTTGGATGAGATCTTGAATAGTCATAGATCACCAAATGACAAATCCGGTCTTGGATACAACAAGGAAGAAATCAGTACTCCTAATAAATTTGATGTAGGTCCTTCATTTGTAAAAGGTAAAAGCAGGTCTGACACGGTTCCTTCAGTTGTAAAGGATGAAGACAGGTCTGAAACAACTTCTTCATTTGTAAAATGTGAAAGCAGGTATGACTTGGGTTCTTCACGTCCAAAGAATAAAAGAAACACTACAAAATTTAGAAGATCAGATCAAGGAAGACATCTAGAAGCTATTCATATACCTCAAAGCAAGTTCATAAGAGAGACACCTTCATGGATGAATCAAAGAAGGTATGAAAGTGTTTTTAACAATTATTGTTTTTCTTGTAATGAATATGGTCATAAATACTTGGATTGTAGGCATCATGAAAGAAAACACGTTGGTAGTGTTAGCACTCTGTAATTTGCCTAAGGCTACTGAGGCAATCACAGAGGTAAACTCGAACCACTTCAAGTCTTGTATCTAGCCCTCCAAGACCCAGAGAGGGATCTCTCTTTTAGATTTAACTTGGTTTGTAAGGGATGGATTTTAGGCTAGTTATGAAAGTAATGAGAATATGGAGTTTTTGATTTTTAAATGGTTAGTTTGGGACAGCAAGGAGGGCCATTGGGAAAATTGGGTCTGCGCTTAAAAATGTGATTCACATCTCAGATTTGGGCAAAGATTTTACACAGGGAAAGGTAGCAGAAATGTTGGATTGAAATAAGTTTTGATGATGTCGATTTGAGGAAGAAATAGGGGAGGAAAAAGCCAGGCAAAGGAGAAGCTGAGAATTCCTAAGCTGGGCTCTTTAGATGAATAACATAAAGATTATCAAAAGGACAGATGTAGAGTATCTGCCAATAAATTATGCTCTGTGTACATTCTTCTGATAATAAGAAAATGAAAATAAGCATAATGATCATAGGAAAAACTTAACAAAGACAAGAAACAACACCAACATCTCCACACAGGAATCCTATAAAAAACATGTCCTTTACTGATCAGTCTTTTAATGATTATAGAGAAAAGTCTCCTGTCTAAGCACAACCCACAGTCAACAAAATAAAACACCTCTCACAGGTCCATCCAAATGGAAAAACATTCCACGGGTCGAAACCTTTCTCACTCAGCCCTAGTCGAACCCTTCTTCTATCTTTTACATATGCATAAATAATAAAAACTTCTCATCCTTCCCAGGACTCGCGCTCTGCCTCTATTTTCTAAAAATAGATAACAGTTACAATGCTCTCGACACCTGTCACATATGGTCTCCCATTACCAAGTCTGTGTTTAAACCATATACATATTTTTCTAGTTTGTTTTGGAAAGAAAATCAAATCAAATCGTATAAAAATCAATTTAGACAGCGTGGTTAGAATAGGTGTCTCAAATTGCTGAGTTAGCTGGTCGATCTTGCTTGAAATCTGGACCATCCATCATTTTTACTTCTTGCTGTCACGAATTCGATTCCAACTGAGAGAAATTTCGTTTCCAACTGAGAGAAATCGTGTTTAAACCTCTGCCTGGAATATAGGACATCTCTGCCACCATCCTGTAACTTTTTCCTCAACGATAGGTTATTTTACCACTTGTCATGCGATGATGAAGTAGAACGCTAGCTTCGTAGAGATTATCAAACCCCAACTGCACTCCTTTGTAGACTGTATGCTATTCATATATTTTGCTGGTTTGATGCCGCATAAATTCCGACTGAGTGAGAGCATAATGATCCAATACTCAAAAATAAGCCACAAACCTCAGACAACTCATCATTAGAACTAGCTTTCGCAACCTTGGAATATTAGTGGTTGGAACTGAAAGGCATGCAGAGGGGTTGGAAACGCCTGGTAGCACCGTTGCCCAGAATTCGGGCGCCCAAAACTTTCAACCTCAGTATTTTCTTCTTCTGCTGTGGCTGGAGATTGTCTGTGTGTGGGGTTTTCAACTCTACTTGGCGCCAAACCTCTGTCCATAGGCCCAATATATTTTTCACACCTAACTCATCCGTTCTTGCATATCAATGGAATGACAGTGAAACATTGTATGATATGAGTTTCACAATTTTCTACTTAAAATAAGTATCAATTCAAAGAGATAACAAAACAAAACCTATTAGAAAGAACAAGCCTCTCATTCAAATTCAAATGTCAGATGTAAAAAAACTTTGATGAGTTAAGCACTCCATGATCTCTACAAAGTACATCAATCCTTTTGACACTGGAAACTCTCAGCACATGATACCCGACTAAAATTTAAAAAGTGGCAAGCAAGACTGCATTGCTAAGATGGTATTATGACCTTTTGTTTATCTACGAGCAGGGGATCGTTTCTTTTCAAAGGATCCTCAGGGATCAGACCCAAACCCATACTCATTATTTTGAAGAACAGACCCAAAAGCACCAATCCCTTGAGAAGTACTGGATGGTACACTAGCAGTTGTTGTAAAATTAGCAGGCATGGAAGGCCTTAAAATGTTGCTCTGAGATATCACAGTTCCATCAGAAACTATACTTCGAGGAGAATTTCCTGCATTGGTACCTAAGATTAAAGGTGAAGCTAGACCCCCATTCATTACAATGCTATAAGGTGTTGAAAATGTTTGTTGATGCTGCTGTAGATGTGTGACATTCTTCCGTTGCATATTCTCAAACTGCTGATTTTGAGATGATGCATGTCCAGATTGTGGACTTTGCTATCTAAGGAATGACTGTTGAATCTGGAGTTCCTGATGCAGTAGATGATGGTGGTCCTACAATTTTTCGTTTGAGCGAACTGCTGAGAATGCCCCTGCCTTCTACACTGATTAGAAGAATCTGAAATTTGTCCTGGGAAAGGCACAGCCTGCCCAGAGGGAACATTAGGAAAGTTGGCTACATTAAGATGTCTATCTACAAAGGTAATCATAGGCGATTATGCTTGGGCTGAAGATACAATAGAGCTTGAAGTAACCTTAGTTCGAGCCATCTTCTTGGAGCTCTGGCTAGGCTGTTGGGCAGGAATGAATATACTAGCATAAGCAATGGAATTTCCATCATCAATACTTGGGACCATTGGATTTCGAGGTGAACTACAATTCTGTGTTAAGCTAAAAGTGCCACTTGTTGGAGAACCTTGAATGTACGTTGGTGCTACTACTTCCCAGTATGGTTGATAGAGTTGATGTTTAGCTGGTAATTTCATGTCATCTGAACGTCCACCTTCACTACAACTTCCTTCATTGGTTTTTGTCCTGCCATCCTCAAGGCCCTTTGAAACTAATCTCTGCACTTGTGCAGGAAGCTGTTGTTGTTGCTGACTGGCAGCCATGAATAGTTGATGAGACTGCTCAGAAGCTGATTGATCATGAAAAGATAACTGATGTTGGCTGCCTATACCATGGAAAGATGTGTGCCCTTGAGGAGACATGACTGATGCCCTAACTGGTAATCCCAGAACACTGGTACCAGTCGGCCCTCTATTAGCAGATGATGATGGGGATGTATGAGAGTCAACATATTTCAAGCTCATTTGCAAAGAAGGAATCACAATATGGTTTTGTTGTTGTTGTATGAAACAATACTTATCTTTGGTGTTGAGTGCTTGGAGGTTGGCCCTAGGCCAATATATCTTTTGGAATCATATTTGTCAATTTTTTGTATAAAACTCTGCATAAAGGCCGAGGGGCCATTTTTTTGCTAAATTCACCAAACATAGATTATAACAACCAAAATTAGGCTAATAAACCCAACTTTTCATTTACCCCCAAGAGTCAAATTTTTCCATTTCAAACCATTTCACAGTTTTGTGCTAAAAATGCACCGAAACTCACCTTGAAACTTGCGTGCAAGTACTCGTCGTGTGCTTGGACAATGTTGGGCACTTTCTACCACCTTCACCATGCATCATGAGCAAACACATATGCCTAAAATAGATAAATATTATTCAGAACACTGATTCCCTATTATATAGGGTTCTAACATAGGCTCCACATGGGGAAGATAGCTCCGAAGGAGGTGTCTAGAATCGATGAACTCTGAATTTCTCCGACCAGCTGATCATTGGGCTACCCCCAAACTGTAAACTGGAAAATAAACTATGAAGAGACAAAAAAGAAGGTGCTCATCCCGATGAGCTTATTGGCGCATTCCTACCTACCCTACTTTGATAACAGTTACTGCTTCAATCAGGTAATGAAAAAGTGCCAATGAAGCCAACTTAGCAGTTGATCCCATGATTGGGCTTCCTCATCATGCTTGATGAAAATCAAAACTGAAATATGTAATGGCAACTGGTGATGGCTCAGGTCCTTGCAGAAAAAACATGATTGAACAATTATACTGAAAAAAAGCTCCATATAATTTGCAACCGGGTCAATAAATATATGATCTATTTGTTGATTCTCCGAGTATTCATTCAACATTCTAAAATGGATAAGTTTCCCATCCATGTCCTCAATATTAGACCATGATTTCAACTGTTCAATTTTAGACTTATGCTTGCAAACAAAAGATTCATCAATCAGAAAATCGAAAGATGATACAATATCTTTTGGTTTTGGAGACGTAAGATTCTCATAAAATTGTTTTGGATGTTGGAAATTATAAGACTGAATCTGAGTATTCAAAATTTCAATATCCTTTTCAAGTCTTTCAACAAACAGCTCGAGAACACAAATTTTAATTTCATGAGGAAAATTTTTCGATTTCCAACAATGAAACGCGGTTGTTAACGAAACTTCATCAATTGGAAAATCTGCTAACTCATCCCTAAAATATTTGATAGCTTCACAATATATAGGATTTTCCACATACCTTGTCATCTTGAAGCATCATCAAGGCTTTGAAATATGGATTCTTCAGCAGTGAAGTCGCTTGTGAATTTTGAAGCTTGGGATCTTGAACAATGGAGTCGCCAGGTGAATGGTACAACCTTCCTGTGTTTGGCTTCTGTTCACCATCAGAAGTCAAAACTGAACTTGAAGTGCAGCTCTGGAGAAGGTCCCCAGTGGAGTTGCCAAAAATGTTAGCGTTCTGTAATTTGCCTAAGGGTGCTGAGGCAATCACAGAGGTAACCTTGAAGCACTTCGAGTCTTGGATCTAGCCCTCCAAGACCTAGAGAGGGATCTCTCTTTTAGATTTAACTTGGTTTGTAAGGGATGGATTTTAGGCTAGTTATGAAAGTAATGAGAATATGGAGTTTTTTATTTTTAAATGTATAGTTTGGGACAGCAAGGAGGGTCATTGGGCAAATGGGGTCCGCTCTTCAAAATGTGATTCACATCTCAGATTTGGGAAAAGATTTTACACAGGGAAAGGTAGCAGAAATGTTGGATCGAAATAAGTTTTGATGATGTCGATTTGAGGAAGAAATAGGGGAGGAAAAAGCCAGGCAAAGGAGAAACTGAGAATTCCTAAGCTGGGCTCTTTAGATGAATAACATAAAGATTATCAAAAGGACAGATGTAGAGTATCTGCCAATAAATTCTTCTCTGTGTACTTTCTTCTGATAATAAGAAAATGAAAACAAGCATAATGATCATAGGAAAAACTTAACAAAGACAAGAAACAACACCAACATCTCCACACAGGAATCCTGTAAAAAACACGTCCTTTACTGATCAGTCTTTTAATGATTACAGAGAAAAGTCTCATGTCCAAGCACAACCCACAGTCAGCAAAATAAAACACCTCTCACAGGTCCATCCAAATGGAAAAACATTCCACAGGTCGAAACCTTTCTCACTCAGCCCCAGTCGAACCCTTCTTCTGTCTTTTACATCTGCATAAATAATAAAAACTTCTCAGCCTTCCCAGGACTCATGCTCTGCCTCTATTTTCTAAAAATAGATAATAGTTACAATGCTCTCGACACCCGTCACATATGGTCTCCCATTACCAAGTATGTGTTTAAACCATATACATATTTTTCTAGTTTGTTTTGGAAAGAAAATCAAATCAAATCGTATAAAAATCGATTTAGACAGAGTGGTTAGAATAGGTGTCTCGAATTGCTGAGTTAGCTGGTCGATCTTGCTTGAAATCTGGACCATCTATCATTTTTGCTTCTTGCTGTGACGAATTCTCTTCCAACTGAGAGAAATTTCATTTCCAACTGAGAGAAATTGTGTTTAAATCTCTGCCCGGAATATAGGACATCTCTGCCACCTCCCTGTAACTATTTCCTCAATGCTAGGTTATTTCGCCACTTGTCATGCGATGCTGAAGTAGAACGCTAGCTTCGTAGAGATTATCAAACCCCAACTGCACTCCTTTGTAGACTGTATGCTATTCATATATTTTGTTGGTTTGATGCCGCATAAATTCCTACTGGGTGAGAGCATAATGACCCAATACTCGAAAATAATCCACGGACCTCAGACAACTCATCATTAGAACTATCTTTCGCAACCTTGGAATATCAATGGTTGGAACTGAAAGGCATGCAGAGGGGTTGGAAACGCCTGGTAGCACCGTCGCCCAGAATTCGGGCGCCCAAAACTTTCAACCTCAGTATTTTCTTCTTCTGCTGTGGCTGGAGATTGTCTGTGTGTGGGGTTTTCAACTCTACTTGGCGCCAAACCTCTTTCCATAGGCCCAATATATTTTGCACACCTAACTCATCCATTCTTGCATATCAATGGAAGGACAGTGAAACATTGTATGATATGAGTTTCAAAATTTTCTACTTAAAATAAGTATCAATTCAAAGAGATAACAGAACAAAACCTATTACAAAGAACAAGCCTCTCCTTCAAATTCAAATGTCAGATGTAAAAAAACTTCGACGAGTTAAGCACTCCATGATCTCTACAAAGTACATCAATCCTTTTGACACTAGAAACTCTCAGCACATGATACCTGATTAAAATTTAAAAAGTAGCAAGAAAGACTGCATTGCTAAGATGGTATTATGACCTTTTGTTTATCTACGAGCATGGGATCGTTACTTTTCAAAGGATCCTCAGGGATCAGACCCAGACCCATACTCATTATTTTGAAGAACAGACCCAAAAGCACCAATCCCTTGATAAGTACTGGATGGTACACTAGCAGTTGCTATAAAATTAGCAGGCGTGGAAGGACTTAAAATGCTTCTCTGAGATATCACAATTCCATCAGAAACTATACTTCGAGGAGAATTTCCTGCATTGGTACCTAAGGTTAAAGGTGAAGCTAGACCCCCATTCATTACAATGCTATAAGGTGTTGAAAATGTTTGTTGATGTTGTTGTATATGTGTGACATTCTTCCGTTGCATATTCTCAAACTGCTGATTTTGAGATGATGCATGTCCAGATTGTGGACTTTGCTATCTAAGGAATGACTGTTGAATCTGGAGTTCCTAAGGCAGTAGATGATGGTGGTCCTGCAATTTTCATTTGAGCGAACTGCTGAGAATGCCCCTGCCTTCTACACTGATTAGAAGAATCTGAAATTTGTCCTGGGAAAGGCACAGCCTGCCCAGAGGGAACATTAGGAAAGTTGGCTACATTAAGATGTCTATCTACAAAGGTAATCATAGGAGATTATGCTTGGGCTGAAGATACAATAGAGCTTGAAGTAGCCTTAGTTCGAGCCATCTTCCTGGAGCTCTGGCTAGGCTGTTGGGCAGGAATGAATATACTAGCATAAGCAATGGAATTTCCATCATCAGTACTTGGGACCATTGGATTTCGAGGTGAACTACAATTGCTTGTTAAGCTAAAAGTGCCACTTGTTGGAGAACCTTGAATGTACGTTGGTGCTACTGCTTCCCAGTATGGTTGATAGAGTTGATGTTTAGCTGGTACTTTCATGTCATCTGAACGTCCACCTTCACTGCAACTTCCTTCATTGGTGTTTGTCCTGCCATCCTCAAGGCCCTTTGAAACTAATCTCTGCACTTGTGCAGGAAGCTATTGTTGCTGCTGACTGGCAGCCATGAATAGTTGATGAGACTGCTCAGAAGCTGATTGATCATGAAAAGATAACTGATGTTGGTTGCCTATACCATGGAAAGATGTGTGCCCTTGGGGAGACATGACTGATGCCCCAGCTGGTAATCCCAGAACACTGGTACTAGTCGGCCCTCTATTAGCAGATGATGATGGGGACTTATGAGAGTCAACATCTTGCAAGCTCATTTGCAAATAAGGAATCACAATATGGTTTTGTTGTTGCTATATGAAACGATGCTTATCTTCGGTGTTGAGTGCTTGGAGGTTGGCCCTGGGCCAATATATCTTTTGGAAGAATATTTGTCAATTTTTTGTATAAAACTCTGCATAAAGCTGAGGGGCCATTTTTTTTCTAAATTCACCAAACATAGATTATAACAACCCAAATTAGGCTAATAAACCCAACTTTTCATTTACCCCCAAGAGTCAAATTTTGCCATTTCAAACCATTTCACAGCTTTGTGCAAAAAATGCATCGAAACACGCCTTGAAACTCGTGTGCAAGTACTCGTCTTGTGCTTGGACAATGTCGGGCGCTTTCTGCCACCTTCACCATGCATCATGAGCAAACACATATGCCTGAAATAGATAAATATTATTCAGAACACTGATTCCCTATTATATAGGGTTCTAACAGGTAGGTTCAACAATAGTACAAGATGTTGGAACTACAATCATGTTGGATATATTGTTGCACATTGTTACACTATGAGATTCTATAGTTGTGGTGGATATGGCCACAAAGCCTATAACTATTGGAACTCAAGAAAACAGTCAATGAGAAATGCGTCATACAGTACGAAAAATGGAGTAAATGAAATATGGAAGAAAAATGAAGTTGTAGTAATAGATGATCAGAGAACAAAACTCAAGAAACCAGGACACTCACAGATGTGGATAGAAAATACTGAACAAGTGAATGGGATTGAAGTTAATTGTTGCAAAATGAATTGCATTCATGTGACAAGCATAGTATAAAGTTGTCTCAGACAAGTTTAGAGCAATGTATAGTAAATAAGCATCATGGATAAAGATAGATACATCTGGTTAGAGATCGATGAGAATCAATGGGCAGATTCAAGAGTTGTTTAAATAAGATGAGCTACAATTGTGGATTGTTCCAATAAGATAGTGACATCTGCAAAAGTAGCATTCTAATGTAGAAAATGATGTACATGACATCCTGTAGAGATAACAAGGGAAGAACAGACAGTAAAAACTCAAGGGAATTTTTTGTTAGTAAATAAGAAAGTAATTAGATTAATTCATGAAAAGACCCGATCACTACAAAAATTTGTATCAAGAAGACTACTCATTTGAAACACAAAAATCCCAAACAACTGAGATAAGAAGCTAGTTAACAGGGGGAGAAACCTTGTCAAGAAGAACTACCTTTTCAGAAACAAAGGGGGAGAGTAGTCAGAAAGAGAGAGAGAGAGAGCATACTGACAGGGGGAGTCATTCAGTTATGGAAGGTAGAACATGATTCCAGGAAGAGTTACCCAAGCCCAGATTCTTGTCAGTAACATACATATATTTACTATAGGAGGAAAAACCCTTTTCCATTGATGTCAAAGGGGGAGAGAAACTTCATAAGAGGAAAGCATAATCACAGGGGGCATTTTGTATATGAATTTAGTGTGTTTCCCTCAATGACAAAGGGGGATATTTTTGGACATATTGTGATTGATGTCAATAGCCAATGTGATGATCTATTGTTAATGATGAACTACGAGAGATGAGATTGTCATTGATTTCAATAGTATATCAATCAACAGAAGATGTCAAACAATATGTAGAGATTGAAAGCACAAGATCAGGAGGAGGATCGAATAGGAGGAGCGAATAGTACCAAGACCAAATCTCAGAAAGAAAAGAGCATTTCATAGTATATCATAAGAAGCGAACAATATGAAGAAATTCGTTATTATTGTTGATCACGATAGGATCAACAATCCTATGATAAAATATCAGGAGGGTTAATGAATGAAGATCAAAGCTCATAAGGAAGAACCGAATTGTTGAAGTATTGTCGGGATCGATGGAAATATTGGGAAGTCGACCAATGCACAAGAAAAGGTGAGAAGTCTCAGCAGTCGTCCGATCAAGGAAATTGACAGTGGTGATTGTCTCATATAACAGATGACGGTCATATGAGAAACCGTGGGCTTGAGGATCATTGGAGGATTGTGATCGTCGGATCTGCAAGTCAGATCAATGACAGGGACAAATTGCGGATATCGAAAGGAGAATTAAAATACTCTCTAGTTCCAATCTTGCAATTGGACTAGATCGTCAGATATCATAGCTCCAAAGATCTACGACTGTGCTTGATCCAACAAACAATGATATTAATCCATATTAAATCATGACCGTCGGATGCACAATCGCCAAATCAACGATAGGGATGAATTGTGGAGATTGAAAGGAGAATTAAATATCGCATTAGTTCCAATCCCACAATTACTCAGGACAATACAATATTATGGCTTCGAAGATCGACGATTATGGTTAACTCACCAACAACACACAACTTCCAATTGCGTAGTTTGGATGATGAGTTAAATCACTCACAAGTTGTGGTTCCACAATCATCCTCGATCATGGATCTTCTTTGAGAATATTCACAACTATTGGATCACATTTTGAGTGGAAGGACATGATAAGCGAGGTAAAAATGTTGAGAGTTTGACTATCCAAATACCCGTCATTCGTCGGATCAAACCCAATTTCTCGTCATGCCGTCAGATCATTTTCAAGTGGAAGGATAGGATAAGCGAGGTAATATCTGATATCTCATTCATGCGAACTTCCATCAGTCGTTGGATCATTCTAAGTGGAAGGACAAGATAATCCAGAAGAGAAGCACTACAGACAGATCGAGTCGTCGATCTAAGATCTTGATTGAACAAACATCCTTCACTTCGCGTCTAAATATGTGAGGAACTTACACTTCATCAATTTGAGATTTGAAATACCTGGAGCAAGGAAATACAAAGTGAATAAGGACCATCAGATTTGGAGGACATAATGAGGACTATTAGATCAGGGTTGTTGATCAGTAGACCACATCAACAAGGATGTGTGGGAGATCCATGTCAGCGAACCATGTCAGCAAGAACGTGTGGGAGATCCATGTCAGTGAACCCCATCAACAAGGACACGTGGAAGACCATGTCGAAAAAGACACATGGCGTAATCAGATGATGACAATTGTCAAGAGAAAATTGACTCATGCCATGTCAATAAGTGACGTAACAATGTTACATCACTCCGAGAGAATTTCTTCATGAGTTTTACCACGAACGAATGTCAAAAGTCCCGAAGTCCCGAAGGATGAAGGCTCGAAGTTTCTCTCAACCGTCGATCTAAGATACCCTTCAGATACTATCCTGACCATTAGATCAAGGATATGAACATGTGTCACATCGACAGATCTACGTCGACATCAACAAGAATCTGTGACAAACCACATCAGTATTCTAGGTCAAAAAGAAAACATGGAACAATCAAAGAGCGACAAGTGTCAATCTGAATCAACATTTCTAGTACGTGAAAATAACAAATCAGAGTGACATGTGGAAACTACTCAGCTCATGATACATCAACAAGTGACTAAGCAACTTACGTCACTCTGAGAGTTTTTCTTCGAGAGATATACCACCAGTACTTTCCCAAATTCCCGAAGTCTCGAATGTTGGAGTCCCAAAGTGGACACAAGACATATGATATGAAAGATCACTTCAGGAGCATTTCTGATCGTTGATATACTACAGTGGAAAGAGAGTGTAAGCGGAAACGTTAACCGACAGCAAGTGGTCTCCACCATTGATGACTTACACAATAGGTGATCATTCCGGAGGAAAATGGAGCAGTGTTTATTTGAAACCTCTGAAGTCTTGAACACCGAAGTCCCGAAGTGGACATAAGTTGTCCGATATCAAAGATTGCTTTGGGATTATTCTTAGTCATTGATCATACTACAGCAAAAGTTGAGGCTTGAGAATTTTTAAACCCGGAGACACAAAAGGATCTCGACCATTGATCAAGAGAGGGACACGTGTCAGTGGTTTGTCAGCTCCAAAAGATTGAAGTATAGAGGAAAGAAGGGGTTGAGAATCGAAATATCCGAAGTCCGAAGACCTAAAGGAGATATCAATCGTCGATATGATGTTCGGTTGCACTCACGACCGTTGATAAAAATACAGTGGAAGGATAGCATAATCATAATAGTCTGAAGACCGAGAGTAAATGGTGGCCATCCATAACAACGCTTGATTAAGTCTTGGTCATTAGATTAAGGAATGAAAGGATAGATGTAAGGATCGAAGATAACCATTGATCTGATTTTGATATATAATGTGAATCATCCGATCTGTTCAGCGATATCGTATTCGAAATATTTGAAAGGTTTGAAGTCACTAAGACCCGAAATTCATCCATCTCATTGGGAGAATGAATCATGGTCATTGTATTGATAAGTGCTCATGTGCTCATCTCGCCTAACATGAGGTCATCGTCGTTGGTCATATGGTAAATAAATTTTAAAGGGAAGAATGTATGGGTCGCTTAAATTGTTAAGCATGTGGTTCTACGCCATTAATCATATGAATTGGTTTGAAGGAAGTGTCGATCTATGATATTACAAGGAAAAAGGAAATCAATCCATCCTATGATCGATTTATGAAAGAAAAGGGGATGCCAGGTGTAACGTTGAAGACCCGAATTGATGAACTGGTGGTCCCAAAAGATATTGTAAATGGACAAGTTATTTATAACTTGTTTCACAAGTCAGCTCAATAACATAAACAAGTTTTGAGCATAACAAGTATAAATACAACAATGTTTCATTCAATTGAAACGGTGCTTGTGGCTGAAGCGTGGCTTGTGAAGTGAAGAGGTGGATCTTGACCTGAGGTTTGTGCGAATATAAGAGAGAGACGTAGAAGCAAATATATTTTGAATATATCAGAGGAAATATAAAGCAAAGAAAGCGCGAATTTTAGAAAGAAGATGAAATGCAGTGATGAGTGTCTTATGATATACCAATGATCATGAGATAGAGTTGATTCTATATGGATCACTACTACTGGAGTTGAATAAACTCTAGTTGGATAGACTGGGTTCTGTCAGAAAGCTGGGTCTTGCAGCAAGTTGGGTCTTGCCTGAGAGTTGGTGCTCTCCGAGGAGTTGGTGCTCTTTATTTCAGTTGGTGCTGAAACAAATCAGTTGATGCTGGGAAAATCCTCTTTCACATATATTCATATTACTATATTCATATCAATTATACAAAATCTAATACAAGCATCTGGTGTCTTTGTGTCCATTGCAATTATGATTTGATTGTTCTTAATTTGTTCAAATATGTTTTAAACTGCTAACCTGTGAGAAGAAAAAGTTAGAATTGTCCACACACTAATTCNCCCCCCCCTCTTAGTGTGGGCGGTGTCTTCAACATATGTTTCCATCAATTCCAAAGGGGGAGATTGTTGGCATTATTTATTGTGTTTTGTCATTGATGGAAACATGAGTCAAACATGTACAATAATCAGAGAAAAAGGAAGATCACCTTGGGGAAGAGGAAGATCACCTTGGGGAAGAAGAAATTTGTGATCATTGTTGATCACGATAGGATCAATAAATGGTCCTATGCTCCTAAATATCAGGAGATATAGAGGGGTATTCAATAAATAATTCATAGAGATTCAGACAATGGAAAGGATGAAGGAAATATCAGAAGAGAGAGTGCATTATAGAAGTGTTATCATGTTATCAGACAAATCGGTAAGTGCGGACACAAACTAATCTCCCTGACTTCAACAAGAAGCTAGAAAAAACAATACAAAATACAAACTTCACCTTAGACTTCATTATCATATAAACTAGTTCAGAGAGGGAAAAATGACATACATTTTAAATGATGCTTGATCCTCGCTAGTGTCATCCTTGTCACTCCATCTTTGGATTTGTAGGCTGGTGAACTTGTTTAAAAAGCACAAACCAACAAAGAGAGAGAACAAATATATATATATATATATATATTCCAATGAATTCTATGTATAAGATCAATGACTTATACAATAAAAGTAAAGACACCTTTATAGGGAAGAAATGTATTTTTGCATTATATTAAATGGAAGTGAAGAATAAAACCCATTCCTTGATGTTTCAAGGTCCCTTCCAATGGCTCTTTTATCTAATGCACACACCTTTTCTCCAATGCCTTGATGAAGAATATCCACAATCAGATTTAGAGAGCTAAATCAAATCTATCTCCAGTATAAACTATAGCAGAATTATTCATGCATAAGAAATCCTTATCCTTTTCCATAAGAGATCCCTCTTTATATAGGGTGAAAGAGGGATGGATGAGGAGATTACGATGATCCCACTAAATCATATATGCAAGTAATATCCAAACCGATCAGAGATCACCTCATATTCTAGAAGCTTCCCTTCTAGAACATTCATGAATTTCACTTTTCTCTTGTTTAAGCATCATCGCACCCTATGAAAAGGCATCCCGTGACGATGTCACAGTCCATATTTGGTGCAACATGCGATGATAAATCACTCTCACACCCCAAACATAGAGTAGGGTGCAACAATCTCCTTTGACATAGTTTTTATGGAAGAAAAGCTAATCCATTTTTCTCATGGAGAAAATCTCTTTTAGTGTTTTTAGGGAACCTGGAAGTGAGTTATGCACATGTCATCAGTTGATCACTGGGGTGACCAAAATAATGTGTAAAACAATTCCCCCCAAAGTATGAAGTTGGAACCTGTGACAACTAAAATACTTTGTAGAATGTGTGTGTTGAAAACAATGAGCGCATCAGTTGGGAACCTGCAACCAATCAAGCATATGCATAATAATATACCATCTTCTGAGGTAGGCATTCCCATACGTAGACTAAAAGTGACTCTAATCATTATTTTCATGTGAGTCATGGCCACTAAAAATACATTTTGGATCCATTCCATCGTGATTCAACATAGCCATGAGAAATGCATTGTGGATCTATGTTTAAAGAATTCAAATTCGGACATAGCCACGAGACATACACAGTGGATCTATTTGTTAGTACAAACTTATGAATACTTTGTCTCAACCAGGACTGATATGGTGAGATCAAGGGTATTCATTTCCATCATCCCTAAGTACGAATCTAGCCATGTGATTATAGGTTTTGAAGTCAAACATGGTAGAAATCACTTGATTACCGGTCATTACTGAAAATCATTATCAAGTGGGAGGGAAATCACCATTGATGTCAATGACGCCCAAGGTACTCTAGTAAAATCCAATGAATGTGAATGAATGAGTTGAATTCAAACACTCGATGGAATATTCCAATTAGGGGCCAATGATGTGAATCCACTATTGAAAACGAGGAAACCTGCCATTAAGGCATACAAGATCCAAGGTACTAATGTGATTTCTAAGTCTTGTTCCTAGATAATGAGTTGAATTTGATAGGAAAAGACTCGTCGTAGGAGGGCCTTAATGTTAGGGTCCTAACCAACACATAGGTAGATCAATATATTCGGATCTAATAAAGGTCAATATTAATAAGGCCTTTCAATAAAATAGAATAAGGAAGATGTAAGAAGACCTAATAAAAGCTTCCGCTTCTAGAAGGATCTTGCTCTAGATGCTTCTCTTGATAGACATATTTAGTATAAATAAGGGTTAAGGGTATGAAAACCCTAGCTTGGAGATTATTGTAACAGAGAGTTGCTCGATTGGAGGTTGCCCCCTTGAAGAGGCATGTGAACATTGCTTTCTGAATCAAAGTGTTATTTCTTTTGTTGTTCTTATATCATTTCTGTGTTATTGTGGAGATTATGCTGGATATATTACTGTTATTCTTCCATTTCTAGCATTTTATTTCTTTTCTGCATATTTATTATATATGGTATCTTGCAAGTGGTATCGGAGCTCATTCCTTGGCAGAAATTGTGGCAATTTTTTTTCCAGGTTAGAGATGTATTTCAATGTCTTTAAGCCATAGAGATCTATTGTTACATGCATAAACCCACGATTGAGGGATTCATACATGCAAGAAATACAAGTGGTTCTTAAGTGCACATTTGTTGGCCACCCTTGTAACCCCTGTTGGTACCCCTTCGAGTGGTAGTGCATCAGACAACACTTGTGTATGGATCAGCTTAGATTTCCTGAAGCCCTCTTTAGATAAACCTATCAGCTGTCGGACTTCTATAGTTTCACCAAGAAAAACACTCGGGAAGATACTCTCTAGTACCTGGGTAGTCGAGTAGTATGGCTAAGGGTACGGTCTATCATCCTTAGTTAGTGCCTTGAGATATTGGGCCGAGTACTACTGTTGGACCCCGCACGTATATCAGAGAGCTATAGCACAGGGAAAACCCTTGTTTGTAGAACCCTTGAATACCTAACCCTTGGGGGGAAAAAACATAAACAAATTAAAACAGACTAGATCTATTGTCGCGCAACTATGTTCAGGTTGCCAAGTTAATAAACATCTCTTTCTAGTTAATCATTTGGGGATTTCATCATTGTAGTATTCTTCAGACCGGAGTATAACTCTGCAGGTGTAAATAAAAAGAAAAATAGAAGTCTGGAATTGTTTTCACCATTATTTGAGACCTATTCCATTGGATTCATCTCACCACCCTTATCACATTCATCCATATCATTTTTAGGAAAAAATTTTGACCCCGCTCGCCCCTTTTTAGTTCACCCATCCTCATGGCCCATACTCGTAGCCAAGACCTAGAAGCTCGCTTCAACATCATGCAATATGGTTTCCTCGAAACCCAAAAATAAGTGAAACAACTCAGTGCTACTGTTGCCTCCATCAATTCGTCCATAAATGCTACCATAAATACAACCATGCAGTCCTCAATGGAGGAAGTCAAACAAGAATTGACCACCCAGCTTGAATCTGTCTTTGCATCACTCTACACCAAACTGAAGATCCCTATAGATGACCATTTCTCTGAAGCACCTCTAAAGAATGAAGGCGAAACTTCCTCCCATTCCCATACCTTTCAATCCCATCACTTTCAACGTGACATACGCCTTCCATGGGTGGACATGACCAAATTTGATGGATCATACCCCACTGGTTGGGTAACCCAAATGGAACATTATTTCTCTTTATACGGCATTACAAATGACTTGGCCAAACTCTGGTATGGTGTTCTCCATCTAGATCAAGAACGTTGGCAGTGGTGGCAATGAAAAAAAACTTCCTGTCAAGGGTATATTGATTGGACCCAATTTGTGACTGAGCTCTATGAACGCTTTGACACAGACACCAACCATTTGGGTCGTTTGACAAATTTGAAACAATCTGGAACAGTAGAAGACTTCATAGTTGCCTTTGAGTGCCTGGATTTTCGAACAGAGGGCATGACTGATGCTTTCTTTCGAGAGTGTTTTATCAGTGGCCTCAAGGAGGAGATTTGGGCCCATGTCCTCATGGATAGGCCCTCGACTTGGATGGAGGCTACTAAAAGAGATAAAGAAGCACAATAGGTTGTATCATCTCAAAACCGAAAACCCCCCTTTATCCCTCACCCTAAACCTGTCACTCCCACTACTCCCTCTGCCCCATTAAAAATCCAAAAATTAACCAGGGCTGAAATGGTTGAATGCCAACTCAAAGGCCTTTGTTATAATTGTGATGCCAAATATTTCCCAGGCCACAAGTGTAAGGAACAAAATATTTTTATGGCCATCTCTGAGGATATTTCAGAAGAGGATGTTGAAACTCCCCTTGTGTCCGAGTCACCTGAAATCATTGAGATAACCCCTCCCTCAGACCCTCCCGAAGTAGAACCCATCATTTCCCTCAATGCTCTCACTAGCTTCTCCACTCCCCAAACCCTCAAGTTAATCAGCTACATCAAGCATCAGAAGGTCATCATTCTAGTTGATAGTGGAAGCACCCATAATTTTATTCATCATCGCATTGCCCAAGAAACTCATTTCTACATCCATACTATCAACAATTTCCAAATCATGATTGCCAATGGTGGTTCCATGAAATGTGTAGGGCGCTGTAAAAATGTGTGTCTCCAAATCGATGACTACCACCTAAAATACCATATGTTTGCTATCGACATGGGTGGTTGTGACATTGTGTTGGGTGTAGACTAGCTAAGACCTTTGGGTCCCATTCTCATGGATTTTAAGGCATTAACCATGCAATTTGAACAGGAAGGCCACCAATATAAATTCCAATGCATCACTGTTATTTCACCTGAGGTCATTAGTTCACATCGCATGGAAAAGATGCTAAAAAAAGGTCATTCTGGTGTCATTGCCCAACTCCATGCCATTCAAGCTACAAAGACACCCTCGGTGTCGCATGACCTCCAAGCTCTCCTTTCTAAACATCAAATGGTATTTTCCACTCCCCAAGGCCTCCCTCCTTCCCATAGTGTTCATGATTACTCCATTCCCCTTGTACCTAGAAGCCTTCCTCCCAATATCCGTCCATATCGCCACCCTTTTTCACAAAAAAATGAAATTGAGAAAATGGTCCAGGAACTCCTTAATGCAGGTGTTATCCGCCCTAGTATGAGCCCTTACTCTTCTCCTGTAGCCATGATCCTAAAGAAAGAAGGTTCTTGGAGAATGTGTCCTGACTTTCGTGCCCTCAACAAACTGACTATTAAATACAAATTTCCCATTCCTGTCATTGATGACCTCCTGGGTGAATTGAGTGGCATCCAATTCTTTACTAAACTTGATCTTCACTTGGGCTATCACCAGATACGTATGAAAGAGGCATACATTCCCAAGATGTCCTTTTTCACTCATGAGGGCCACTATGAGTTTTTGTTCATGCCCTTTGGCTTGTGTAATGCCCCCTCCACCTTCCAAAGCCTCATGAATCATGTCTCCCATCCCTTTCTCCATCATTTTGTCTTAGTTTTCTTTGATGATATCCTCATCTATAGAAAAACCTGGATAGACCATCTTACTCATGTGGATCAAGTGCTCCATCTCCTCTCCCAGCACCAACTTTTCTTGAAACAGTCTAAATGTGCTTTTAGTGCCTTTGAAGTAAAATACTTGGGTCATCTAGTTGGCAAGGATGGTGTCAGGGTGGATCCAAAAAATATTGAAGCTATGCAAGATTGGTCGCACCCAAAGACTCTCAAAATATTTCATGGATTTCTGGGCTTAATAGGGTATTATTGCAAGTTTGTTAAGAACTATGGAAAGATTGCAGCACCTCTCACTGCTCTCCTTAAAAAGAACTCTTTCACTTGGACTCCAACTGCTACTCAAGCTTTTCAAACCTTAAAGATGGCCATGTGCACCACTCCAGTTTTGTCCCTTCCTGATTTCACAAAGACCTTTGTGTTGGAATGCTATGCCTCAGGGAAAGGAATCAGCATTGTCCTTATGCAAGAGGGTCGACCTTTGGCCTTCACCAGTAAGAAACTGTCTAAAAGGAATCTGGGAAAACCCATTTATGAAAAGGAAATGTTGGCTATTCTACATTCCATTGATCTGTGGTGCCCTTATCTCTTGGGGAAACACTTCCAAATTGAGATCGTCCATCAAAGCCTCAAGTATTGTCTAGAAAAACACATTTCCTCCTAGGAGCAACAAAAATGGGTGACTAATCTCTTTGGTTATGATTATGAGATCATGTACAAGAAGGGAAAAGAAAATGTAGTGGTGGATGCACTGTCCTGAAAATATGAAGAAGAAGGATCCCTTTTTTCTCTTTCCTTCATTGTACCCAATTGGCTCCAAGATGTGTGTCAGGAATGGCTTCAATATCCCAAAAGTTCACATATGAGCCTGCCATTGAAAACCAAGGCTCCGACTCCCCCATGGTACTATTGGCTCCAGGATGAGCTTTGATACAAATGTCATTTGTATTTAAGTAAACAATCCAAGCTTAAATCCACGGTACTTTTTGAGCTTCATGCTACACTCACAGTGGGGCACTCAAGGCTCACCAAAACATATGACAGAGTCAAACGTTCTTTTTTCTGGGATGGTATGAAACAGGACATCCGTAATTTTTTTGTTGAATGTGAGGTGTGTCAACGCAACAAGGGAGAAACATTCAAATATCTGGGCACACTACAACCACTTCCGATTCCACTAGCTATTTGGAAGGATATCTCTATGGACTTTATTACCGGCTTACCCAAATCGGGGAATAAATCATTCATAATGGTAGTTGTGGATTGCCTTTCCAAGTATTCTCATTTCTGTGCTCTTCAACACCCATTTACTGCATCCACAGTGGCTCAACTTTTCATGGACCAGGTCTTCAAGCTTCATGGCATGCCACACTCTATTGTTTATGATTGTGACCCAACTTTCACAAACAATTTTTGGCAAGAACTGTTTAAGCTCCAGGGAACCCAATTGCATCTCAGCACATCTTATCATCCCCAGACTGATGGTCAAACATAATTTGTTAACAAGTGTTTGGAAACATATCTGAGGTGTTTTGCCTCTAAAAAACAACATCAGTGGGCTCAATGGCTACCCCTAGCCGAATGGTGGTACAACACTTCCTACCATATAGCTACTCGCATGACTCCTTTTGAAGTGGTATATGGATAGAAGCCACCTTCAGTTCTCTCATACTTACCGGGTACCTCGAAGGTCCAAGCGGTTGACCAAACACTTACAGTTCGAGAGGATATTCTTCGTACCCTTAAAGAGAACTTGGTCATGGCACAAAATCACAAGAAGCAACAAGCCAATCAAGGTCTCTCTGAACGTCAATTTGCAGAAGGGGATCAGGTGTTTCTACGACTGCAACCATACAAGAAAACTTCCCTCAAGTCCAAGCATTGTCAGAAGCTAGTGCCCAAATTTGATGGTCCTTATATAGTTATCAAGCATGTGGGACAAGTCGCATATCAGTTAGCTCTGCCCAATCAGTCGAAGCTACATCCATTTTTTCATTCTTCATGCTTAAAGAAGGTGATTTGAACTAGGTGCCAAATTCAAACCAACCTTCCCGAGTTAGCTGAAGAAAGATCCATTTGGCTACATCCAGAAGCAGTTTTGGACCAGCGTGAGCATCGCCTGCATTAGAGAACCATCAAGGAAGTGCTAGTCCAGTGGAAAGATATGAATCCAACAAATGCCACTTGAGAACCAGCTACCATTCTGCAGCAGTTTCCACATCTCAAGCCTTGAGGACAAGTTTTTTTTTAAGGGGGAAGACATGTTAGGGTCCTAACCTGCACATAGGTAGATCAATATATTTAGATATAATAAAGGTCAATATTAATAAGTCCTTTCAATAAAATAAAATAAGGTGGATGTAAGAAGACCTAATAGAAGCTTCCACTTCTGGAAGGATCTTCCTCTAGATGTTTCTCTTGATAGACATATTTAGTATAAATAAGAGTCGATGGTATGAAAACCCTAGCTTGGATATTATTGTAACAGAGCCTTGCTTGATTGGAGGTTTCCCCCTCAAAGAGGCCTGTGAACATTTCTTTCTGAATCAAAGTGTTATTTATGTTGTTGTTCTTATATAATTTCTGTGTTATTGTGGAGATTATGCTGGATCTATTACTGTTATTCTGCCATTTCTAGCATTTTATTTATGTTCTGCATATTTATTATATCTGGTATCTTGCACTTAATGTATCCCCCATCAATGACATGAAATATGTGACAGATTTTAAGTAGATCAAAGTATGAAATGATTCAGAATTGACTTAAGGAAGGTCGACATGGTAGAAAATTTAGAACTACAAATTGTCGACTCGATAGAAGGCTTATTTAGGTTGGAATTATCTTAAACATATGAACAACATAACAATTGTCTTGGAAGCATTGACTGAAGGAGGAACCAACATATGGACTTGTGGATGGTCAAACGAGAGACAAATGGATTTCCCAAACCAAATACAGTGATAAAGGGGGGTGTCATGTTCAAAAGTGACTTTACTGCCACTAACACAAATACAGATACATATTTCTTTCCCAATTTTCCCCCACCATTTCTGGTGAGTACCTCTTTATTTTTATGAAAGCTTGAGGAGGATAACATATGCGTGTAATATAAGATCATCCTTCGGACGAGTCTCTCAGAGTATGTTTAACGAACCCTAAGAAGGAGTGGTTCTATACCATATGGGTCTTTCGATGTTTGTTTTAAGCGTCCAAAGAAAGAAAAATCAAGGGTTTTTCATGTTTAGAGAGTTTGAAAAACACTTAAAGAAAACTCCATAATTTCATTTTTCATAAGTTAGTCTGATGAAACCAAAAAAGAGATAATATGTCGCTCATCAGACATTTTCTTCAAATACTCTTACGAGCGTGAAAAAACAAGGTTGCTCGGCTATATTTTTGTGTTTATGGAGCTTGAAAAGAGCTTAAAGGATACTTTGTAGAGTTCATTTTTCGTATTACCAATGAGAGTTCGAAAAAATGATAAAAGGTTACTCGATTTCATTCTCATGGTTTCACGAGCGTGAGAAATAATTAAGATTGTGCTCGGATTTTTTCCTAAAAAACCCTAAAAGTATTTGTACACAATAAAAACACACAAAAACAACTAAAAATGGAGGATCCATGTAAACCGTCTCATCCTTAGATCTTCCAATCTGTAATAGAAAACACTTTGCAAAGCTGGTTAGACCTAGGGAATAGGTAAAATATTCAAAAAATAATTTAATTTGCAATAATATGGTAAAAGTAATAAAAAAGATAAAAATAACCCATTTACCATTTAATTTTTCAATTTCACCCAAATAGTGCCCAAAACCCTCATTTTCTTCCAAATTTCAAACGTTGATTTTGGAGAGCCTAGTGGACCATTTCGCAAACCTCTTCCTTCAAAAAGGTAATCTCTTTCCCCTTTCTCTTTTCATGATTTCAAATTTCATTTTTAATGGCTTGATTTTGAGTTAAGGTCGATTTTTTGGAGGTCACTGCGCTTTGAGATCGTCGCAGGCTCACAGTATTGTGAATTACGACGATCCCAAATCATCGTAGGGTACACAAAGCTAGGGTGCAGCGATGTCTCTCTGCGTAAAAGAAAGGCCCTACGATGAACGCAATTCAATTTTTGAAAATAAAAAATGAGTTAGGAAAAATTCCAAGATTTGATTTTTTACGAGTGTAATCATCTTTTGATGTTGCTTGGCAGGTTTTCCTCAGTCAAAATGCTCGAGTGGAGATAACATGAGCATGAAGAAGAATACTACTTTGTTGGGAATGACTCGAGAACTGTCATGGCACTCTAGGAGTGTGGTTTACTCAAATTCTTCCAAATTCATGGCATGAGAGCTCGACTAAGATTGATGGAATATCTAGTTCACATGTGGGATGTAAATGAACAAGACTTTCACATGGGTGTGCATACACTCACCTTGAAAATAGATTAAATTTACTTTCTGGCAGGGTTATCTCGCTAAGGCTCTCGGGTATCTCTCTCAGGAAGAAGGGGTGGGGGAGAACCCATGGACTACTATGTTTCACACCACTGCGTGCCAGGTATGGAAAATCATAGTGGCAAGGTTTCCATTAGGGATGTTCAAGATTTACCATTGCAAACCATCCTCTATACTATCTCCTGGATCACAGGGGGTGTGACTCCCCACATGGCTTTGCAAATCCACTTTCGATACATCATAGACTGTATGGAGCCTTGGGTCTTCAATCGATGTGAGAGTCTCTTGAAGAATATGAAGAATCAACTGAAAAAAATGTCGGAATGGTTGGTTGAAACAATTTTTTATGGATCCATGTTAGTAACCTTCTTCCTGGAGAGGGTCCCCTTCTTACCTCTAGAGGTGGAGTGGGGCACACCCACTCCACAAGATCCACGGATGAAAATATGGGTGGATTTGATGAATCATCACGTTGGCATTCCTATCATCAAATATGACGAAGCTTTCTTCTAGTGGTTGAGAGATCAACTAATCATGGTGGAGGACTATTCTTACATTGGGACGGACTTCCTTGGGGATATTGAATTAGATATACCTAAGGGATATCAGTGGGGAGACATAGGTAAGAATAAAATTTTCATTATATGATGTTTTTGATATTTTAATTATATCAAATGTTTTTGTAATTTATCCAAGACTAATCAAGTGCTCTCAATAATGCAGATGTGGTGCATTATCATCCTCCAGGATCATCTCCCATTCAGAGGCGAGGAGAGATAGGTGTTGCGGCAGGTCGAGGAGTGGCTATCGAGGATATTGAGGTGATCGAGTATAACTTAGAGGTATTAACAATGAACATCCCTGATATCACGGTGGATGAACTACCTCAGCGCTGGCAATGCCATACAATTATTGTATCAGCATCTATTGGTCGAATGCTCCATCGAGTGGCATGGGAAGTCATTTGTTACAATGAGCAACATCCTTGATGATTTTGTATATGAAGCCATGAGCTTCATTATTTTGATATTTTGGTCTTTGGACAAACACTTTTTGTAACTTTTAACGTATTAATATAAAGTTCCTATCGACTTACTTGTCTTTTTAAAATGTATTTGGATTTATAAATGTTGCAAATTTCTATCTAACACATAATGATCCAATGCATCTGTCAATGTGTTTAGACATCTAGGAATATGTCGATACTCAATATAATCAAAATGTCTTTCCAAGAGGTGAATTATTAAATATACCCATAACAAAGGACTTTGGATGGAATAAATGTTACTCAATTGCAGCATGACTAACTGTGAATCAAGTCATACAATAATATGATGGATTCCAAATGAAATGGTGTCAGTTAATAAATCGATAACTACATTGTATTCTGTGATATTATTAGTTGCACAACCAAGGCAAACACCGTGTAGACTGATCAACTCATATGTAGGTGCATAGATTTCCCATGCAGCAGATGCTAGGTTTTGAGTACTATGACTAGCACCATCATCAAAGCCGATATAGGGTAGTGAAGACACTGACATCTTGAAACCAAGAACAATGCAAGGTAAGAAGTTGAAAGGAGGAACAAAAAATGAAAAATCACACTAGAGTATGATACACTAAAAATACAAAGCACTCATGAAAAAATAGTTTAAGCATAGTACTTCTTCAAGTTAAGCCCATTTATGGGTTCACTCAAAGAAATTCCATCATAATATACTACTTCATAAGCCCCTTTCTCCAACACTTGTTTCATGATATAAGGGCCATGCCAAATGGGCTCGAATTTACCAGCCCCTAATAAGTCATGATCATGTTTGTAAAGGAGAAGCAAATCACCCTCATAAAAAATACATGGTTTGACATGCTTGTTATATTAAGTTTTGACATGCTTGTCATATTAAGTTTTGACACGCTTATTCTGAGTTTCAATCACTAAGGCAACATCATGGTGAGTCTTGTCTAATTGCATCAAATACAAGAGATGTTCCTCTTCAACTAAGGTGTTAGGGAGAAGTTCAACAACTAGTTTGAAAGATGTGATTTCACATTCAATCAAAAGAATAGCTTCAATACCATATACTAATTGGAAAGGTGTGAACCCCGTGGAAGATTTAACGGATGTTTGATAGGCCCATAATGTCGAGAAGAGAATTGTGTGTCAGCTTGACTTGTGAATTCCTACCATCTGTCGAAGCATAGTAGTGATAAATTTTTTAATTTCTTCAACCTGGCTATTGGCATATGGCTAATAAGGTGTTGATTTTTCATGCTGTAGACCCAACTTCTCGGTAAGTTAAAACATCATTAAATTTCTAAAATGACTACCATGGTCAATGACGATGGCTTGAGGGACACCAAATCTAATAAGGATATGATTGAATATGAACAACGCTGCATTTTTCCCGGTATTATCAAATGTAGGCATCTCCTCAACCCATTTAGTGAAATAATACACAGATATGATGATGTATTCATGCCTCCTGACCGAGTGAGGGTTACATGTCATGAATTCAATTCCCCATTTAGTGAATGGGCCAACGAAAAATACAGGGTAAAGAGGAGCAGGATGAGATCAGATCTTATTGTTATACGTTTGACAAGCATGGAATTTCTGAACGAAAGTAATGTAGTACTTAAACAATGAATGACAGAAGTAGCTAGCTCGTAATATCTTTTGAGCAGTGGCATACCTAGACATATGACTGCCACGTTCTCTGGAATGAAAGTCGTTCAAATCTTTCCCAGCTTCATCATAGGTTAGACATCATCAAAATATGGAATCAATACCACGACGGTAAAGGGTATCACCAAAGATAATGTATTGACGGGCTTGATACTGAATACAACAACTATCCACACTAGAAAGATCAGGGTGGAAATTTTGGGTTTGGAGATAAATGATAATGTCTCCATACCATATGCCATCAGAACTGATCAGAAAGAGAGACTCATCAGGAAAGGAATCCTCTGCCATATTTTTTGTCTCAGTAGAGGGAAGGTCACATATAATCTCAGCAAAAACCAAAGATTTATTGTATTTGGCTCGCTCAAACTACAAATCAAACTCTTGGAGAATCACTATCCATTTGGAGTATTTCCCCCCCCAACAATTTTCGAGTAAGGATGTGTTGCATAGGGTTACAATCAGAAATGATTGTGGTTTTTCACAATAAGATATAATGACGAAAACATTGAACAACTTGAACAGCTGACAAGGCCAGTTTCTCCACATGCAAATATTTGGTTTCGGTGGTTCTGAGACTCCGACTCAAATATTAGATAATATGTTAATCATGTGAATCATCCTCTTAGACTAGAACCATAAAGATGGTAGAGTCTGAAAAAGATAATTATAAGAAATAATCTCGACCATAATCAGGAGGAAATAAGAGTGGTGTACGAGTTAAGGAAAGTTTCAAAGATTAAAAGGCTGTGTTGGCAGTGTCGTCCCATAAAAAATTGTAACCCTTCTTAAGAAGTCGAGTAAAACCTTTCGTTAATTCATCATAATTGGGTATGAATCGACGTAGAAACAAATCCTTCCCTTGCAAATTTTAGAGTTGGCGTAATTTATAAGGAGGAGGAAAATTGAGAATAGCTTCAAACTTCAGAGGCTCCACCCTAATCCCATGTGTAGAAAATATAAAACCAAAAAGTCGTCCGAACTCCACACAAAAAACACATTTATGTGGATTCAATCGTATGCAATAATAGCGACAATGTAGGAAAATGGCCCATAAATGTGTCGGGTGATCTTGACAACGCATGGAATGCGCCAGTAAATCATCTAGGTAAGGTTGTACAATGTGCTTAATATCATGAAAAGCATAACACATAGTGCATTGAATAGTCACACCAACATTCTTAAAACCAAAAGGTAGTTTCTAGTATGCGAAGGTTCCCCAAGGTTAGATAAAATCAGTCTTATATTTATCTGCAGGGAAAATATTGATTTGATTATAGCCGGATAAACCATCCATCAAAGAGAAGATTTAACTCCTGGCACAGTCGTCAACGATCTTGTCAATGAAAGGGGTTGGATAATTATATTTAGGACAAGCCTTGTTGATATCCCTACAATCTACACAAACATGGATCATGCCTTGTTCCTTCGTAATCGGAACAAGATTAGACACCCAATCAGTCAAGTCACACTATAGACAAAACCGACTTTAAGAATTTTTTCAACTTCGAGTTTAATAGAAGCAGCTTTTCGTGGATGTACCGGTTGAAGTCTCTGTCGAACGGGTTTAGTGTCTGGGTAAGTCTTAATCCCATGTACAACAATATCTGAATCAATTCTAGGCATCTCTTCGTAACTCCAGGAAAAAATGTCACGAAATTCTTGGAAAGTAGCTTTGTAAATTCAGATCTCATCAACAAAACATGAGGCATCGATATGAGAATTTTCCATGATTATTGGTTTAGTCGAAATATCTAGAGGGATTGTGGGTGAAATATTACCCAAGTTCCCTTCATATAAAACATCTATATTGGTTAGGGAACAAGGAAAATAGTAACAACAGTAGACATATTCGAAATTTGTTGAGAACTCTCTATGGTCTCGGGTTCCATGAAGAGAATAGGATGATGATGCCCATTGCCCAATGGGTTATCCTCCATATACATGACTTTCATGATCATCTCATCAATGTCAAATATCATGTGAAATGGATCCGGAGATGTATCTAAGAGAGAACGAGGAGAAGGAGTTTTTGATTGAATAGTTTGATATGTTAATTATATCGGACTTAAAGGCACTTGGTGTTGATACTGAGAGGGGGGTGAATCAGTATCAAGTACAATTTAAAAATATTTTTCAACTTATACTTAAACCATTCAATTATATCCAATGAGCAACGAACAATAGTATAAGAGTTACACCAATACACCACAATACACCATGCACAATATATGAGAAACAATCAATAGTTTTTGTTCAAGGGAAGTAATGACTTCCAAAGGTAGCTACATAT
>JZKD02S2405719.1:190992-211840 GCA_000966675.3 Picea glauca | reverse complement strand
TTTAATTATCTTTAGGGCCTACATGTACAATTCACTTTGTCATCTTCAAAAATTCATTTCTCCTCAACCATGAGGATCCATGTGACGTGCCACATACCACCGGAAACAACATGATCTATACTATCCATCCATGGGTGTTGTATCTACATGTGCATTTTCCTTCATGTCCAAATAACTTCCTCAATATTGTGGTCCAAAACCCATGACTAGGGTTGACATCAATGACAACATCCAATCTTCGAACACTTGGTCATCGTAACGAAGACAGACGTCAGAGCTAGGTACTATCCAAGGGTCATAAGACTCAGAGATTTCATGAATAGTAGTCAATATCATGTTAATCGAAGCGACAAAAGGAGTAGGAATATCAGGTAGTGGAATGGGGAACATACCCATTAACGATGAATCCTTTAGAACACCCACACCGACATTCTCATAATCGAGAGGTGTTTTCACAATGAAAGGTACGTTACTAGTACATGAATCATAATTAAAGAAGTCACGTTGATTGACAGTAACAACTTTTCCTTGGTGAGGGAAATGTATCAAACAGAAAAGAGTAGAAACAACTGCATGCATGGAATCAATCCAACTACATCCAAGTATAAGTTTGTAATCGAGAGGTGCATCAAAGACCTCAACCTCAACAGTAACCGCTCTGCCTTCTAACGTAATAGACAATGAATGAAGAACACCATAAGGTTTAAATCCTGTACCATTAAAATATTTTAGTGTATTGTGTGACTCAGTAAGGGCAGGAGAGATAATGGATTTCCAACAAGTGATGGACATGACATAAGTCGAGGCTCCTTCGTCAATAACGGTTCGAAAAATATTTTTATTTTCCACAATGACTTGTATTTGAAATTCTAATTGAGGAGGGAGACTTGGAATATGATATTCCAAGTCAAATATTATCAAGTTCGTATCAGTAGGATCAATTCCACCAATAGAATTTAATAGTTCCTTTCGTTGCATAGGAAAAAATTGAAGGACTTCGAGAGATGACATCATAGAAGGTGTATGCGCAAGATCTTCCACAATATTAAAGTTTTAAGAAGCACGTGCATGAGGGTTATATGACAACTTACGAACAATGCCCTTAGGAGGAGGATGAAGAAATGTATGTAGAATCAGTCGTTCAAGATGAAGAGGACTATTGGGAGGTGAAGTCTATGGAGGAGGTTGAACCAATGGAGGCGGTGAATCATCAACTTTCTCTTTCAATGAAGAATAATCTTTGTCTCGATTAGAGACAACAACTTCGTTCTTCTTGGAGTCACCAATACACATAAGTAAATAAGATGTGGTAGAGGGGGAAGGTTGGTAATGAATGACCAATTGGGCCTGCTGCTAAGAACAAAAAGGTTGTGACAAAACGACGGATGTAGGAGGTGTCCCGGTCCCTTGCAGGAACTTAGTAACCTTAGCACGTCGTGGAAAATCTTTCGTATAATGGTCCCCACCATAGATAAGATGAGGATAATGAGGTTTTTGCTTTTCTTTTTCATCAACAGGGCGAGTCTTGGGTTTATTAGATTGTTGATTATTATTTTTGTCCTCCGTATTCTTACCCTTCCCTTTATTTTTATTTTTATTTTTACTGGTAGGTGTAGATTGAACTGAATTAACCTCAGAGGTTTAACCGGGAGGAGTCGAAGGAGGAGTGTTTTGTACATTAGCAGTAGTATATTTTAGATTGGAATTATTGTCTTGTTTAGATTGAGTTTCAGCGTGAAAAGTGTCAATCACACCATCAGCAACATGAGAAGCTACCATAGGTGTTGGGGTTGGATTTGTAGACTGGAAAGGAGCATCAGGGATCAAGTCATATAATGTGCTTGTTTGTGAATAGAAAAGATACAAATATTGAGAATGACTAATCACCTACTCTTCAGTGACGACACCACCCATAGAAACATCACGGTCTATAGGACCAATGAGTGACTTGGTAAACCACTCAGTCAATAGTTGATCAGGAAGGGAAAATTTGATTAAGCGTCTTCTCCTCCTCCACTCGTGAATATGATCGAAAATGTGAGTAATGAAGATTGTTTAAATGAGCTCAAAAGTTTTTTTCCTATCTCATATCGTATCGGTAACTAGTATTGCATTAATAAATCCATAGCTAAGGTGTTGAAATCATTGAATACTCCTCATGGCAATTTGATATACCATTTGGTTGTCAAACCCGTAAGAGTTCGTTGGAAAAGACATAATATAATGGAGTCATCCATCAAGGAGTTGGATGGAAACCAAAGATGAAAAGTCATGACATTATTATTTGGGTCTTCTCTTGATCAATCATCAAACTTAGGAATGTCTTTTGGTAACTTGGAAGGTATGAACGACCAATAAGGAGAATGCAAGATAGGATCATTCAAAATCCTAGATAAATCCAGTAAATCCAAAGTAGCAAGAAACGACAACTGTCTGTTCACTTGAGGAAACTGGTAATTTTTAGGAGGTAATCCCATAGGTATACCAGTAGGACCATAAGCAGTATGTAGATAATTTAAGGGTCCTGTCAAATTCAGTGGTGGAGGGTTTAGAGTCACATAGCCAACATGAGTTGGTTGATTGGGTATGTTTCCTTAGAAAGGAGCATTAGACTGAAAACCTTGACCCTAGGTAGGATTCATAGAACTTGGATATGGTTTCCCAGGATTAGGGGGTACAAAAGAATTAACTTGAGGAGTTTCCCCCCCAAGAGGTTGTTGATTTCCTTGGAAAGAAAATTCCAAGGTTGAGATTGTAATCCAAGGATATATTGCACGTACACTAGGTTATGACCCCCAACTTGAGGTTGGATCCAAACTTGAGGTTTCCCCCCAACTTGAGGTTGGAACCCAACTTGAGGTTGGCCTCCAACAGGAATTTGAAAACCAGAAGCGATAGAATGACTTGTGCCTCCAACTTGATTTGAGATACTAGGTCTAGGACGATTAGATCCTCTAGGTGGATATGGAGGAGGAATGTTAGGCCCCCCAGAGAAAACTTGGGTAGGTGTAGGAACAAAACTACTAGCAGCATTATACCCAGGAGGAACAAAAATATTAGGACCTCCAGATGGACTCTGGGAAGGATTAGCAATAGAAGTATTCAAAGCATTATACCCAGGTGTAAGTGACGGATTTGATATAAGAAGAAGTGGTGTTCGAATAGGAGCTTCATTGATTACTGCACTTCTGGAAGAAACATGTGTAACTTGTGGGACCATGGTAGAGCTAGCAAGTAGGAGAGAAATAAGTGTATGAGAACCAACCAACAATTGGTATGGGACTTTGAAAACATTATTGTCCGTGCCAATAAAATGATCTAAATGTATTTTATAAATAGTGGAAGACACAGGTTTATGTGATGCCATAGGTTGATTAGAGGTCCTTTGGCATAGGTGACTCATTCCTAGTTTTTCAAAAATATTGTGTCCCGAAGAGGTTCTCCAAAGACAACGAACAGGGGTAGAGATAGGGTTAAAAATTCCAAGAGTATGAATTGGATTTATAAACGATTCACTTTGGAAGGGTGGATCATCTACACCAGACTCTATGTGAGGTCTAGTAGGTATTCTAGTATAATTTTCAGCAACAATGTCTCCCGATGAATTTATTCAGAGAAAAAGTGGATCTTGTACAATGCTCAATAATGGATTTACAGGAAGTGTTGATTCCTCCAATGGAGTAGAACTTTCAATATCCGAGGCTACGTCTTTATTGACTTCTCCTTCAGAAGAACCCTCTAGTGAGTTAGGAATCAAAGGAATGTATTATTCTGGGTCTTCCAGAGGTAACCCTTGGATCCTACATGAGTGATGAGGGTCGATGTTGGTCGCACCAAATAAAGAATGAAATAAATATATGGCCAACTAGAGAAACAAACAACACTCACTAATAAAATCTAGATATCAAACACACAAACAAACCTTCTTATTTCGAAGTCACTAGTTGGTGATGAAATCCAACGTCGCAAAATCAAGACAAGAAGGGGATGGGATAAAGCGACTGGAAAATTTACGTTGATGAGCATCTTAACAGACGTACACCCTGGTGCAAGATCCCACACATAATCGTGGGTATACCCTCCAAGGAGCTCGAGTGATTTTGGCCAACGTTGATTCTAGGTACCGTGAAGACTTTCCCCTCCATAGTCACCTCATGTAAAGAATCTAAAGAGATAGGCCACTAAGGTTACCAATTACGACAATGATGCCTAGGGAAGGATTCGATAGTCCCATCCACGCACAAGGGAAGGGTATCTAAGACTGAAATCAACTTGAGAAGGTCCCCACGGTATTTTCTTCTCAAGTGACCCCCAATAATATGTGCAATATCTACACTAAGACCAACAAAGCAAGCTGACTAACTCTGTTGGTCCTAATGCGACCTCGTGATTGACCCTTGTGTTAGAAGGGCTTCGCAAGACAAAATGTAGCAAGTGGATTTGTACTCTCCCTATCACAAGATGTTATTGTGTGTTTTGATGCTTTGGAGAGTGTGCCTTACAACCTATTACAAAGCACTATCCTAGATAATGTTGGTGTATAAAAGTTCTAGAAAATAAAATTTTCTAATAGATTTTAAAATTATGTTGTATTTTAAAGGTTGTTGTTTACTCAAACGGGAAACAGAAATGAAACTGATGATGTATTTTACCTTGACCCAATAAAATTAAAAAAGAGATGAAGTGAAATCGTTTCATTCGATGAAATCTAAATACAATAGGGAGAAGGTTTCTCTTTCGAAAATAGAAAAGGTACAAAGAAAAATTTCTCAATCTTTGAATGATATGGATTCCAAACAATCAAAATGTACTAAATATTCCAATTTTCTCTTTTCAACAAATATTTGAATGCAAAATATTTCTTACAAAGACTATTAAAAACAAGAATTAACTTTAGTCCTTTCCTTTTCAAATTAGAATAGATACATAATCCAAAAAAGAAAGAATGGTCTAAGAATATTGATGCATTCTCAACACTATTCCCCAAATCAAACTCATAATGCAAGGAAAAAATGAAAAGATAAGAAAACTATTTTTTGATGCAAAAAAAAATTGTTTTCTAGTAAACAACAATCCAAAACTTAGAATCAATACAAAACTCAAAGGAAATCAAGAACATCTTATAAAACAAGCACTCAAGAACAAAGCCTTGTGATTATACCCTTGCAATAAGAAGTAAAATATGAAATTTACAAAGCTTATGAAGAAGACTCTCTATCCTTGAAAATCAATCAAATCCAATATTAAAACATGTAAACCAATCATTCACAAAATCTAAAAGTTCATCCCAAGCAGTAAAGACAAATATGGGAAAAGAAAAGAAAATTGATTGTCACTCCAACAATTCCTACAAGAATCGTCGCAGGCTACAAAAGGGTATAGTGCGACGATGTTGAATCATCGTAGGATGTAAGTAAGGCACAGTGCGACGTCATCACACTGGTCTACAAAATAAGAGTGCAACGATGAAGAATCGTCGCAGGTTGAAAACAAGACACAATGTGACGATCTCTAAATATAAAGAAAATTTGGAAGAATGACAAAAATTTTCAATGAACTTTCAGAACTAGGGAGTCAAGATAGATCACCCACAGACTCAGAGAATCAAATTGATCAAAATAAGGGAGGCTAAAAGAAAATATGAAGCAAAAACCAAAATAATTTGTATCCCTAGTATGGTCGCCAATTTTTTTATCGGACAAATCGATAAGTGCGGACACAAACTAATCTCCCTAACTTCAACAAGAAGCTATAATAAAACAAGACAAAATACAAACTTCACCTTAGACTTAGTTATCATATAAACTAGTTCAAAGAGGGATAAATGGCATACCTTTTAAATGACACTTGATCCTCGCTAGTGTCATCCTTGTCACTCCATCTTTGGATTTGTGGGATGGTGAACTAGTTTAAGAAGCATAAATCAACAAAGAGAGAGAACAAAGATATATATATTCCAATGAATTTTATGTATAAGATCAAGGATTTATACAATAAAATTAAAGACACCTTTATAGGGAAGAAATGTATTGTTTCATTATATTAAATGGAAGTGGAGAATACAATCCATGCCTTGATGTTGCAAGGTCCCTTCCAATGTCTCTTTTCTCCAACACACACACCTTTGCTCCAATTCCTTGATGAAGAAGATCCACAATCTGATTTAGAGATATAAAGCAAAGCTATCTCCAATATAAACTATAGCTGAATTCTTCATGCATAAGCAAAGACTTAGCCTTTTCCATAATATATCCCTCTTTATATGGGGTGAAATAGGGATGGATGAGGAGATTAGGATGATCCCACTAAATCAAAGAAGTGAGTAAGATCCAAATTGATCAGAGGCCACCTCATCTTCTATAAGCTTCCCTTCTAGAACTTCATGAATTTCACTTTTCCCTTGTTTAAGAATCATTGCACCCTATGCACAGGAATCCTATGATGATGTTGCAGTTGATATTTTTTGTGGCGTTCGACGATCAAGCATCGTCGCACCCCAAGCATAGAGCAGGGTGTGACGATATCCATTGACATAGTTTATAAGGAAGAAAAGCTAATTTACTTTTCTCATGGATAAAGTCTCCTTTACTGTTTTCAGGGAACATGGAAGTGAGTTATGCACATGTCATCAGTTGATCACTAGGGTGTCCAAAATAATGTGTAACATATCAGGATTGAAATCCCCATAGTAAACTCCAAAAGAATCAAGGAAGAATCATGTCCATTGATGTAGTTCTCATGACAATTCTGGACCACCAGATCATGCAAAATACAAAGCCTAAATAGAAGAATACCTTGTAAAGGATTGAGTTACAATATCTGTTCATTCTCAGTTCAGGACAATCCAGGATTGTTATATTGAGGTGAATTCAGAGGTTGGGAAGGAATAAATCTCAACTGTCATATCTAAAGTAGTAGAAATATTGACCGTCAAATTAGAGGAAGAGATGGAAAATATTTCCAACCGTCAATGAAGAAGTGGAAGGATAGGATAAGAGGGGCCAAAGGAGCAAAGTCCCAAAGAAAATAATAATCGATTGATATCAAGGTAAATCAATAGTTTGTAGGTTATTTGGATCGAGAAAGAGCGTATTATATAAAGATAAAGTAGGTCTGAAGTAGGACTAGACCAACAATGGAGCTTAACTTGGGGTGATCCTGATTGATGAATTTGGAAGTAACACGTGGCGACTATTGATTTATGTTTGGAGGAAGGTATTCAGAGTCTAGTGTAGAAGATTTTTTTTAACACTCCAAAATTGGAGTATCAAAACAAAATATTCCTCATTGATACCCTTTATTCGATGTCAAGAAAGGTTGCAACATATGGTGACTATTAATTGATGTTCAGAGGAAAGTGTTTAGAGTCCAGTGGAGAAGAGTATTTATAACACTCTGAAACCAGAGTATCAAAAAAGAATATTCCATTCCATACCATCCATCCGAAGAGTTGAAGAATGTGGAAGGGGCATCCCTCTGAATACAAATAACCAAAGAATATTCCTTTTGATCTAGGATGAGACATGTAGTAAGAAAATCGAGTGACACATTGCAGCAAGACCACGTCAACAAGGACACATGACCCAATAATATGGTGACAAGTGTCAAAATTCATATGGAACATAAGGTATGTGAAAGTCATGAATCCGAGTGACATGTGACACACATACTATGGGTTCACATCACCATGAGTGATGTAATAAACCACGTCATATCATAGTGGCATACACTAGTAGCCACAATAGGGACACATGGTGACAACTTATTTGTGAAAGTAAAGGTATCGAAGAATATTCCTTCTCGGAGCCATTCCTTTCTGACTGGAACAATTCACCCTTTTATTTTACTCTGAAGAAAAGGTATCAAAGAATATTCCTTTTTACTTATATCGACTTACATTTCGAAGGACTCCCATAAGTCCTAAAGAAATGTTATTCAATTATCTACTTTGGGATCATTCTTGACCATTGATTAAGCATAGTGAAATAATAGATTAGGCATGAGGTGTTAACCGATAGCAAGTGGTCACCATCATTCTATGACTTATTCGGTAGGTAAACCTCCAGAGGAATTGAACTACTTCAGAGTTCTATTAACCCAGAGTCTTGTAGTCATGAATCAACAAAGTCCTGGAGTGAACAAGAACTGTTCATTTCAAATGAAGATTAATTCAGATTCTTCGATCATATAAAAACCAAAAAGTTCAATGAAAAAATGTGATGGTATATATCTGACCATCCATTAGAAGGTTAGATTAATGATGAAATTTTAGAAGCAATGATTAAGTTGCACAGATGTTAGGGAGGAGAATATGATGTGGTTTTAATCTCGATCGTCGATTAAAATTGATGACGTGTCTCTCTAGGATTGAAAGCGCACAATGGCCAACTATTAAAGTTCCACTATGTTGAAAGAGCATGGGCTATAGATCTCAACTCTTTATTAAGTCATGATCGTCAATTTTTTTGAAACCTCTGGATAAGCCAGGATCATCCATTCAATAGAAGATTAAATATTGATCACTAGATCTACCAGTGAATATAGTATATGCATTTTGGGGAAATTTACCCCTGGAGAGTTGGAATATTGTAAAGGCCAAAAATATTGAAGGCTAAAGTACCAGAGAACCTGGTTCCAACATCGGTTGCTTGATAAGGTAAGGATCTTAAAGAGGAAGTGAAAATGGAGAATATGTTCATAGTAATGAGCCCATAGTCATTTGAAAGAATGGTTTGAAGGAAGAACCTATCTGCAAATATTCAAATCCAGAACAAGAAAATAATTAGTGAAAGGTTAAAATGATGAACAATTTGAAAAGGATTTGAAGTCTTTAACGAACTAATAATAATAATAGAAGTTATTATTGTTAATTTAAATGAAGAGGTGCAATGGTTCAAACGAAGGGACACAATTCTTCAAATATCATACTAGTTGGAAGACTATATAAGCAAGAAAGAATAGTGAAGAAGAAAGTGTCTCTGTAATCCAAATCAGAATATCAAAAGTAGAAGCAGAGTCCAAGGAGGAAAGATGAATATACTTATGAAGTGAGGGTGGAAGGGAGGAGCAAGGAAGGATTCATATCCTTTACTAATTAAAGTGTGAAAATAAGGGAGTTGGTCCTTCCTAGCGTTGGTGCCATAAAAATAAGGAAGTTGGTGCTTCCTAGGGTTGGTTTCCTAAAAACAAGGGATTTGGTGCTTCCTAGGGTTGGTTCCCTAAAGAAGGGGATTTGTGTCTCCAATATTTGGTGCTCTAAAGAGGATTGGTGTCCTTCAAAATCACATATTATTCTTTATAAACATTGTAATTATTGATTTATATAATTGATTTTTTAAATACAATTCCATTGATGATCTATTGTGATAATTAAAATAACAAAGTAATTATTAATGGTTTTAAAAGGTAATATTGATTCACCCCCCCTCTCATTATTTCCAACAGAAACATGCACCCACATACCATGAGGATTCTTAGTAATAGTAAGGTTTATGTTGTAGGACAATGTGCACTAACAATGTGTAGGGTTGTCTTAGCCACTTTTTTGTTGCTCGTACTTTTCTAAGGTGATCAACATCAATTAAAGTGTCCCTATAATTGACAATGTATAAAGTATCAATCACATTGGTCCATTGTGTAATGTTGGGGTTACATATCCCAAGAATATGTCATTCAACCATTTTGGAACAATACATGATTTTTTCATCAAAATCTAGTTCTTCATAAATGTTTGTGTATGTGATTATAGCCTCGATGCTTCCATATTGAGAAATAATGTTTTTTGGATTGCAAACTAAAGCATTTGTCCTAATTCAAGTCTCATTTAATGAATGTATTTCACATAATACTACCAATTGAGCATGTTCTGTTGGGAATCTTCCATGTTCATCACTTGAACTTCTAGAACCAAAATATGATGTTTTTATAGATTTGCTCATCTTCAGTATGGAAGCCTTGTATGTTGAGACTATAGGTTCTCTAGAATTTTCTCCAGTTCCATATTTTCCAAGTAAACCCATTGCATGACATTCATTTTCTTTTATTTCACTATTTCTATTGGAAAATATATTAAGCTTATTATTTTTCAAACAAGATCGATGACTATATAAATTTTGTTTTTCAAAAATGAATTCTAGAATTTCACACAGACAGTGTGAATCATCTAATGTAATTTTCTCATTTTCTTTGCAATCTAAATAATGGGGTGAACACTTAGAGTGATCAATTCCAACACCAAATGTAGTGGAATGGCCTGTAAAAAAACAAGAATAGTTGCCTGGAGGATGACAATATTGATTGGGAGTACAAGAATTTTCACAACATATATGTTTGGAATATTTAGAAATACAAGAATTCCCAGTTGAATAAGTTGAGTATGTTTCATGTCCTTCCTATCCAAACTGCTTAACAAAATAGAAATTTGTATGTGCATCTTTATCTTCATTACTAAAACAACCAAGAAAAAGGATTTTTCCCTCAAAATTACCTCAGTTCAATCAAGAAGATGCCAACTTCCCTTATTTTCATCCAAGAATTCTCCTCCAAGTAAAATATGAGGATGTTTCTTACACCTAAAAATAAGATAGGAAACCAATGAAAATGCATTTCCTCATCATATCTGAAATTGTATGATATTTCTCCAATGTCTAATTACAATGATGGCATACATCACTAACATCCATGTTACCAGAAACAGGAAATGAAAAATAAAATAGGAAATGAGAATTGAGTGAACAAGAAATAGGGCTATAGGGTTTGGAGGGATAAGGAACATGAACCCACCACCTCCTCCTCACTCTCCTAATGTATATTATACATATAAAATTGATAAACAATGTAGTAATTTTGTGTCATGATGGGAATGGGAAAGAGAAACAATCCTTCTGATTAGGTGTGGGGTATACAAAGCTCTAATTCCATTAGTGTGGGGTATACACAGATCTAATTCCATTGGTGTGGGGTATACAAATCTCTAGATGTCATTGGTGGGGTATGCCAAGACTTTTGATGGAGCTATGCCAATTTTTTTCTCATATAAATCCTTTTAATGGAATTTGGGGAACCCCTTGGTGGAAATTCTAAGCACATTCCTCGAGGGGATTGGAATCTTGGTCGCCACTGAACCCACCACCCCCTTTCAAAATCATAATTGTTTTATAAGTGAATAGGAGAACCCTAACAAACACAATAAGAACAATGGAAAACACAACCCCTGATGCTTGAAACATTGTTTGGAGGAGGGACAAACTATGTTTCTTTTCCAAACATGCAAAATGAGTATATTACAATTTAATGAATATATTTTCCTATTATTATATATTGTTTTATACTTTATCAAAAGATTCACCAAGACTTCATAATGTTTTGTATTTTAGTAAAATATCCGCCAAGATTTTATAATTCAGTGAAAGATTCATTGGAATTTTACAATATTTTATAATTTAGTGAAAGATTCCCTGAGATTTTATAAGATTATGTAATTGACTAAAATATTTGCCAAAAACTCATACACACATACTATATTATTGATAAAATAGCCTTAACTTTTTCCTATGTATCATGGGGATTCTCCCATTTATTATACATATAAATTTATGGGGGGTTCTTAAAATCACCCTTGACCATGGATATCCATGCTCAGGATATAGGTCAATCTTCCACTCATTTTCCCTTTCGATCTCCCTTTCCTCTTTCTCCCCTAGAAAAGTATGAAACCCCACCACCAAGGCTTGACCTTTTATTTATGAAAGAGTTACTCTTCTCATTCCCTTCCCTAGCCCCTATTAGGATATCGAGAAGAAAATTCATGGGGTCAAGTTTCAGTTTAAGAACACATGGAAGATATGTGGGATTAACCATGGTTTGAATCGTTTATCACAATGTATCAGTGGGAAGAACATTTTCTCACCGATACAGCATGTATGAGTGAGGAAATCGTTTCTTTGTCAATTTCTTCAAAATGCATGTTGGGTACTCAAAATTCTCAACAAAATATTACCATCACTTAATTTTCTTATCATATGGAATTATTAAGAGCTATATCTCTTACTTTCATGTTCCTTTATTGAATGGAGTTATAACTAATATCAAAAAAAAAATGGCAACTTAAAGTTTATGATTCATATTCATCCATGACTCCTCCCATAAAAGGATCATAGAGTGCAGACAAGGATCGCCTTGAGGATCCCTCTGCAAGTAGAGGTTTATAAGAGGAATATGTCGACACTATAGGACCTGTGTATGATGATACAAAATGTTTCATTCATAGGAAACCTCACTTAAATGGGGTGAAGTATATTAGATGTTCAATAATGAGACATTCCCACAGCTTCCTGAAGAAGATCTTGATTTCGACACAAACAAAAACTTTAGAAGGTCCAAATTATACAAGGTCATAGCCCATGAAGTAGTATTTCCCTATGTTGAATCCATTTCATGGATTATAAACCATGTTGACCTAGATAATAGGTATATATTTCATGCCCAAGGGAACAAAATTACCTCCTTCCATAATTTAGTGATCACCTCTTGCTATCATCTAGAGGAAGGAGAAAAGGCATTAGAAAAGAAACTAGTAAATAATTTCCTTCACAACCCTAGAGAATTCTAAAGAGATGGTACAAGCTAGGAAATTTGTTCAAGATTAGGTCATCTAACAAATTCCCTACAAATTTTATCAGGATTCCATACCAATAACCATCGCAATTATATGTAGAATTTATAGAGAACTGTTGTGACAGGCACTACAACCCTCCATTTCTTTCATTTGATCTTGCTTACCTCCATCGCAAATGGAGCCCCTTATTTTTGAACCTAATATAAATCCTCATAAGTCTCCCTCTCCACCTCATGATACTTAGAAAACCCATGTTTTTACTTGACAAAATTTTCAATACTTGGTTTTGCAACCCAAATTTGAAGTCAATGGAGTTACTTCAAACTCCTCCGAGTGGTTAGAAGGAGTTACTTCAAACTTATCTGAACAGTTTGGAGGAGTTACTTCAAACTCCTCCAAACAGTTCAAAGCAAAGTTATTTTCATATCCCCCAATATGCAACGCTATCACAAGAGTTAATAAAAAATCCTCTAATGTGTTCAGAGGAGTTAACTTTATCTCCTTTGATCACATCATAAAGTTAACTCCTCTAAACACATCAGAGGAGTTACTCTGTCTACTTCTAATATATTCGTCAAACTTTGTCTCCGACCCTCTGATATCACCTACAACATTTAATGCCAAAAGTTCATTTGGCTATTGTTGACGCTTGAATCTATTAAGAACAAAATGACAGCCTCATGAGGATACAAATCCTCCTACGTTTTTATAGAGGTGGTACTCCTCTGTTCAATATTTTTAAAATGTGGGACTTTTATAGAAGTTCGTCAAAGGAAAGTAAAATTATATATAAAAGAAAAATGGAAAATGTTTTTTATTTTCTTTTAAAAGAAAGTTCCTTAGAATGTACTAGGAAACACATACATTCATACATTTAAAGAAAATAAACAGAATTTCCTCACATCCATCAAAGAAGGGCTAAAGATTTCTAACCACATAAAAAATTAAAAGAAAATTATCTGCATGCATAAGAGAAATTTGACAGAGTGATACATGGGAATATCAAATGAAGATAAGAATAGATCAACCTCAAATACTTTATATTCATAAAATTTGGGTTACAAAGTATAGTTGAGATTGTTCCCAAAATAGCTCTCTTGGAATTTCTAAAAAATATGTAGTTCAATACATATTCTCTGAAATTAAAATGTGTGTCATAATGACTAAGATTGGGGCTCCTATGGACCATAAATAAAATATGTATGATAATGAAGTTCATATAAAGAAGAAAATGGGTGGCAGAAGAGAAAAATACCTGGTAAGAAGAAAAAGGAAAATATCAGTCTTCGGTTAAACCTTTCTATTTAAAGAGGTGGATTAACTGGATGAAGAGCTTGATAAAGGTAGAAATATGTGATATCTTGATAAAGGCAGAAATATGTGATTAGTATGAACTTAATATGATGGTGTATCATCTTTTTCACTTACTCACTGATGTCCTTTTATGGCTTTCATCGATGGTTACAGGAACCGTCTCAACCGTCCTTTGCCCTTCATCAGTAAGTTTGTCGACAACCTTTTTAAACCACTCCTCGATGTAGCTCCTCATTGGCGCCACATTGATTTCATGTTCCGCAAATATTATTCAGTATCTTGATTTTTAATCGAATAGTCGACTAGCCAGTTTTCCATGTCATCTTCACTATACTCAAGAATGCCATAGAATTTTTCAAATGATAACCCTTTAAATATATCAACTTGTTCGTCAAATGATTGCTTGGTTAAGAACAGTGAGTTGAGTATCAATTTGGGGTCTTGGACCTCATTGGTGCTCCCAGCTAGGTCTATCTCAGTTAGCTTTTTGAATAATTCTTCTCTTTTGGTTATGGCCTAGTTGCATGCTTGGACAATAATATTTAGATTCTTAACCTTTTCCTTCTTGCATGCGTTTAGTTTTTTTTATCTAGTTTGAAGAAGGGATATCCTCCTCTATTATTATAAACTCTATCATATTGGTAGCTTTAAAACCAAAGGGTACAACTACATTTAGGTAAAAACCTATCTCATTTTTCAAATCTGCTTGTAAATATTCATGAAACGTGTGTGCTCTCCTCCCAAAAGAGACCATGATTTTTGACATCTCCCAAGCCTCTGTAATTAATTCCATTATTTTCTTGATATTCATCTCCACATAGCCCCAGAATTATGTGAGAAGGCTTGCCGATCCTTTCAATTTTGTTGCAGGCGTGGTAGGCTCGATTATTGCTAAAGGACTAGAAAGTACTAGAAGAGGCATTAAAGTTTCCTCCAATTCTTTGATTCATTCCTTTAGCCTGACATTCTCTGCTTCAAGGCCTCCAATAGAATTATCTAAAGAATATCCAGTTGCTTGGTTAATTTGGGAAATTTGGGAAGGTCGTATGTTCCATAGGTTAATATCTGAACGAGATTTCCCCTTTTTATTCTTTACATCTCTTTTCTCAATAATCAAATTTTTGGACTCACTGTCAAAAACAACGCTCTGAAATAAAAAAGACTCTTCTTCATTGAAGGTCTTGGTCTCAATTATTTCCATCTAAGGATTCTGGTGAGCAGTGTTCTCTAGCGTTTCGACATTGGGGAACAATTTTTCAATGTCAATTTTGAGTTCCATATACTCGAGGGAGAGGTCGTGGATGCCACTTTCACCTCGAGGTCCCTCCTCTTCTTGCACAATGTTTTTTCTTTTATTCCTCAATGGAATCTTGTGAGAAATTTCATTTTTTCCTGAAAGAGGGTTCTTATCTCCTCCTCTTCCTGAAGAGATGTGGGTTACTTTCTTAATTTGGTAGGTCACTGGAGCTCTACTCTGAGATGTTGTACTCTTTCGAGTGACAGTTGGGGATTGGGCTCTTTTCTCACTCGGACGTTTTCCTCTCTTCTTGTACAAATCATTGGTGCTAAGTATTGTTTCCAAGTCACCAGTGTCATGAGTGGGAGTTACTGAGACATTATATTTTTCTTCATTCAGAATAGCATTAATGAAAGAATTGTTGAAACCAATAGCCAATAGATGTTCTACAAAAAATCTGTTAGGGTCGAACCCTTTTACTCTTTCAACGCATTTTAGATTGAGGTTGTGGAATTGGCCCATGAATTCATCAATCTTTTTCATATTTCTAAATATGAAGTCCCCAAATTTCCAACGTAGAGGTATGAATTTATTTTTTCTCTTTTCATGGAAAAAATGCAACTAGTAGTTGTACTTCCTTGTTATTTCAAAAACAAACATTTTTTCAAATATGTGGCATGGAAGGAAGGAAGGATTTTCCTTGGAACCAAAAATCATTATAACATTATAATTATCCATTTATTTTAGTGTCCCCTTCCTATCCAGGAACTTACTCGCCTGGTCAGACATATAGGGAGTCTCCTTTCCAAACAACAAGCCTTTAAAAACTGAGACAAAATAATTAAAAACTTCATAAAAATGTTGGGAGGCCTTGTGCCTCGATAATGTTTGATACCATAAGGTTACTAGGTTGAATTCATAGTTTACCTTCTTACACACAGATAATCTCGGGAACTTACTGCAATTCGCTATCATGAAAACCAAATAAGATGACATAAAGAATTTATTCTTCTTATTGTATTGAGAAAATTGGGAAGATATTTCAATGGAAATCAACTTAACCTAATCGAAGATGGCATGTTCTTTGACCATAAAATATAGAATTTAAATAATCATCTGGGAGATGATGGTTGTATTTTCTTGTCCCGTTATCCTCGTGAAAAGCCATGCAATTTCCTAGAAGGGATTTTAAATGAGCCAATCTGAAATCTCATGATGTCCTTGGGGACGGTCATTGGTTTCTCTAGGAATTTAGGTAATAGTTCCAATCCATTGTCATGCTTCTATAAGAACTCCCTACAATATTCTCCCTTTAAGGTGAGTGTTTGCTCAGGAAGTTTCAACATCTTACGGAATACCCGAGGTGATAGAGAGATAGGGGAATGGTCCTTCAACTGAATAATCTGTTGGTTGGGAATATATATCTCAACACACCAAGTTACCAACTCCTTACATTCAAAGACTTCCAGGACACAACCTTCATGCGCAATTCCAGACATCCAGACTACTTTCTTCTAGGAAGAAGGGGATGAGTAGTAGGAATATGCAATGGACCACTGAAAAATCTAGTCCTTGCACCCAAAATTATTCAATGTATCTCCATAGAACTGTTGTTGAGTTTCTACCATAAGTTAACGAGAACGTTCCCTTTCTCCATATTATGTTTAAAATGAACATTGGAGGGGGATAATATAATCCTTCATAAATCATGCTTTAATGTGTTTTAATAGGATATCTCCTCGAGCCTTTCACTTATTAATGACAATCCTTTCAAACTTGTATGGTAAGTTATTAGCATTAAAATAATAGTAAATGTGCATTGGGAAGGGCGCAAGGGTAACGGGGACGGATGGGAGAAAAATATGATTTGCAATTTTTGTCAACCCGCTAACTCGCGAGTTCGCTATAGTATAAGGTGAAAAATTGGCTAAGTATAGAATGCCATGGTGGTCAGACGAACTCATCATAGGGGGAATGAGACTTGGAAGTCTAGGGAGTTCGGGGATCAAAAAGTAGATCATGTAACTTTTGGGTGAAGGTGTATATCATAGAACATGGGAGGATGAGAGTTCGATCCCGCCAACTCGAGAACCCACGATCGTAAAATCGGTTAAGTGTGGAACGACACAATGGTCAATAGGAATGTAATGTCAAGTTATATATGGAAATGAGAAATCCTAATTCCCCCAACTCACGAACCCGCCATCTGAAAAATGTGACTAAGTGTAGAAATAGAAAGGGATAGTAGGAGGGAAAAAAAAGAAAAGGGAAAAATAGGTAAGTATAGAAGAGGGAAAAGAAAGAGAGAAAAGAATTTGGGAAAATAGAAAAGGGGAGGGAAATTTTGGAAGCGGGAAATGACCTCAACAACAAGCTCCAACTATGGGATGATAACCCCCTGTCGGTTTTCAAGAATCCAAAATCTCTCGTGACCAGTTTCTTCTTTCCATTGGGCTATGGAGTTAGATTAATAATAGACAAACAAAAAATAAAATTATGTACAATGAGAATGAAAAAGTGTTAGGAGAAGAAACCTTCCAAATGTTTCCTATTGAAATGAAGCATTAACCTTTTTCCTTTCATGTCTTGGAGAATATATGAGTTAAGTCCCAATATCTTTTGGACGACATAGGATCTGATCCAGAGTTCTTTGAACTTTGTATGCATGGATGGATTCTCCTTGGATTTGTTCCAAAGCAGTACCAGTTCTCCCTTCTTAAAGTTCTTCATTGTTGTGATTTGATCAAAATATCTATTGATGCTCTATTGCCTCTGAGACGTTCAATTCAGGGCCTTGCTTCATTCCTCTTCCAGCTTCAACAACTAATTGATTCTTTTCTGGATAGGCGAAGTATTTTTTTCATCCTCAATATTAACCACGGAGATCAATGCATTAAGCTCGAGGCTAATTGGAATTTTTTTCTCTTTCCCATAAACCAATAGATATGAAGACATCTCAATGTTATCCTTCAGGGTTGTCCTACTTGCCCATAATGCTTCTATCAGCTTCAGATGTCAATTCCTTTGGTTCCTATCAATGGTTTTCTTCAATATCTACACAAGTGTTTTGTTCATGGATTCAACAAGGCCATTTCCTTATGGATAATAATTCTATTATTGAACCATGATGATCCCATATTGTCTGCAAAACTCCATGAACTTTGAACCAATGAATATCAAACCATTGTCTATGATAAATTTATCAGGGACACCAAACCTCGACATAATGTTGTCCTTGAGGAATATGATCAATTCTTCATCATCATCCTTCTTTAGTGCCATCGCTTATGGGCATTTTGTGAAATAATTGGTAGATTTCATAATGTACATATGCTCGTTGCTAGATTTTCTATTAATCGGCCCAACAAAATCAAGTCCCCACTGGGAAAATGGTTGTTTCACCACAATCGGCTATAAAGGGATCGCAAATTTCTTCATTTTTCCTGCAAACTACTGACATAAAAGACAACTCCTTTTTGTGGCATACAAATCCTTGAAGATTGCCAGATAGTAAAATCTCGATTTGATTATTTTTTGGGAAATTGCAGTAGGTGAAACGTGTCCACCACATATTCCCTCATGGAATTATTTGATCAATCCTTGAGCTCTATTCTCATCGATGCATCTCAGCAGTATTCCATCAAAATTTATTCAAAAACGTGTGTCAGTGATCAACACCTATTGGTTCACCTTCATCTTGAGTGTCCTTTGCTCCTTGGGATTCATTGTAACAAGGAATTTCCTAGACCTTAAATAGAATATGATATCTTTGTACCATTCTGAATCAGCTAATGGTTCTCTAACTGATATTGAAATCATCCCATCGACCGAGTCACCATTCGCAATAAGCTTTCATAAACCTTTTCCTTTGATTTCCTTCAAATTTTTAATCTCGATATCATACTCTTGAATTTTCGCTAACCAGTTAGCCCATTTTCCTTCTCTCAACTATTGATTTAGAAGCATCTTGACGAGAACATAAGCTATAACATGGGAGTTTAATATATGTGTCTGAAAGTGTGTCATGGATTTTACAAGAGCCAAATCCTGTTTCTCGATTTTTGAATACCTCAACTCATAGTCATTTAGGGTTTTTCTCATAAAACATATCAGGTGTTCTTCTTCGTTGTTATTTTTCTGAGTGAGGATGGATGAAACAACTGCCTCTATAGAAAATGAATAGATAATAAAATATCTCTGAAAGTTTGGACTAATGAGGATGGGAGCAACGATTATGTCCCCTTTGATATTGTTGAACGCTTCCTAAGTATACGTTGTCCACACAATTCTTTGTTCCTTTTTCAGTAACAAATTGATAGGTTTTACGATGCTTGCGTAATCAGGGAAAAATCTTCGAACAAAATTGATTTTCCCGAAGAATGACTGGAATCCCTTTTTAGAAGTTAGGGGGTTGAGTTCATTAATTTCTTTAAATATTTATAGATCTATATAAATCCATTCTTTGCACACAATATGGCCCAACAACTTTCCTTGAGACACAGGGAATAAGAATTTCTTTGGGTTCAGAGAAATGTCGTATAATCTACATCTTTCAAAAACCTTTCTTAAATAATGGATGTGATAATCCATTTTGTTTGAATGCACTGTCAAGTCATCTTGATAGTCTTCCATAAACCTTCCTATCAATCCATTGAATGCATGGTCCATGTCCCTTTGGAATGTAGCTCCAACATTCTTCAAACCAAAGGGCATCCTAGCATATGCATATGTTTCCCATGTTGTGATAAATGTTATATTTTCTCTATCTTCCTTAGCTACTAAAACCTGATTATATCCAGAGAAACCATCCAACATAGACATGCAGGACGATCTAGTAACTTGTTGTAGCAGAAACTCCATGTTGGGCAATGGAAAATTATCTTTTATGCTCACTTTGTTAAGGTTTCTGAAGTCAACCCACATTTGAATTTCCTCGGTCTTGTTCCTGACAATCAATGGATTTGAAAGCCAATCTAAATGTCTGATTGGATATATTATCTGTGCCTTCTTGAACTTCTACAACTCAATTTTTACCGAAGGTTTTAACTTGGGATTCATGATTCTTATTTTTTGTTTCACTGGTTTAGCTTCTTCCCTTAAAGGAATGATATGTTGGAATATATTTTTATCATAGACCTTCAAATCATCATAGGTCCAAGAAAACACATCAATATATTATTTGAATAAGGAAACATATTGATCAACCTCTTTGGGGGTGCAATCAACTCACAAATTGACATATTTCAGGGACTAGTCCATTCCAATATTGACTTTTCTTGTTTCTTGCACATTTCGAACTGAAACTGCTTCAAGAATATTCTTGGCATGATAATATTTTGTAAACAAAGATCCATGTTGTATAAAATATTTTGGGATGGAAATCGAGCTATTGTCTTCTTCATCATTATCGTTTAACAAAAAAACCTCCAATTTCTCATCATTCTCAAATACTTGTAAGTACTCAATATTATCGAGCATAGATGGTCGAAAGGATCTTTATACCTGGAAAGAAGTTTTACTTAGGACATCGTTTGTGTTTGATAATGAGGTCGCCAAGGCTAGTGGATTGGTGTTAAGAACCAAACATCAATATAGCATAGAAAAACTTCAGGAAAGGTACTCAACGCCTTGAAAAAGAGATAATTTCAGATAATAAGCCTCTTCGAGGGGGCAACCTCCTT
>JZKD02S2405719.1:172254-186803 GCA_000966675.3 Picea glauca | reverse complement strand
TAACATTACTAATCTAAATCACAACTAATGGCCTAAAGCCGACATAAATAAAATAACATTACTAATCTAATATACCCCAATTAAGTGGTAATGAGCCAATATTAGGGCTTAACAATTGGCCTTGTGATTCTTGTCCCTTGGAATGAAAGCAATGTTGAAAGAGATGAAAGATTCTATCAGTTCATTAACTCTATCAAAATACAACTTGAGTCTTTCCTTTTTGATTTTGTACTTTTGGGTAACCTGACTGATTACCAACTCTGAATCTCCAGTCACAATGAGATTTTCTATTTTCATTCCTTGTGCAAGGATCATCCCCTGGATCAAATATTCATATTTTTCCTCATTATTCGTGCATGGAAACTCTAGTCTTATAGCGTGGGGATGCATCATCTTATCTGGTCTTATGAGAACAATTCCAGCTTCGTTCCTAGATTTAGAATAGGCTCCATCAAATGAAATTCTCTAGTAGCCTTCAAACAAACATTTTGTGCCTTCCAAGTCTTGAACTCGTTCTAGGATTTCGTTGTGCTCCATGTCCAAGATAGTATAGCTTCCAATATCGACATCTATGTAATCTTCCATTAATTCATTATCCTCATTCTTGAAGGAAAAGGGTTTTCTGGGTTCACAAGTTACTTTAATCATTTCTCCCTCCTTTCCTAGTAACATCATACAATTATTGTCGTTCATTATATATCCATCGATCATGGAGGTCCAATCTCTTCCCAGCACAACCCCATATGCTATAGGTAGGTCTACCACGATAATATTAAAAACTATGATGATATGGGGGGTTGTTGTAATCCAGGAATAAAAATCATTGATTTCTTTGTATGCCGACACTTTTCTAGAATCGATTGCATATATGCTCTCACTAGTTTCATAATACTTAGTGCAACTCATGCCCAATGCCTCCATGACCGCAAGTAGATTTATATTATTTTTCGCTCCAATATCAACTAAACATTTATGTAATTAAACATCATGTTTTTCAATTGAAATGTAGAAGGGAGGAATTTTACCTCTCAGCTTAGCAGTCGATGGGATATGTTTATGTTTTGGAGTGGTAACAACAACTTAAATTATTTATGATGGATCATCCAACAACTTCAATATGTTTTCCCTCTGTTGAGGAATCTTTACCACTTTTGTAAAAGTCAGAGTTATCCTCGACTTACTTAAGTCCTCCATGACATTATATGTCATTTGATTTGAGCTTGATGCCATGTTTTGCCTTGTGGTTCCAATTGTCGTTTTCTCATTCGACACTTTTTCATTTTCTTTTTCCTTTTCTTATTCTTTTTGTTTTTCTTTGTCAGAGTCCCCTTTATTCTTTGGTCTATTTACAAACCCTCTTGTCTGGGTGAAGTTTTCTTGTATCCCTCTCCACATATATACATGGATGTTTCACATCCATCCTATTAGCACCGGAAGTCACCTCCTGATTGAAAGGGAGGTAAGCCTAGTACCCATTAGTGTTTGGGGTGTATGTTGGTTTAAATGTGGATGGTCGATGGCAAAAACTCAACAACATGAAATATGTTCAACACAGAACTAGACAGGAAATGCACAGGGAAGTGAGGGCCACATTAACTTCAGGCAGTAAATTGAGTTAAAGAGAGAGAAGAGGGAAGAATTAGGAGAAAGGGTGAAGAAGACTACTATGGGCATCAGGCCTTCCAACAACTCAATGAAGAAAACCCAAGCTCAAGAGCATTCTTGAGCTCAAATTTAGACACCGAAATACATCTACAAGGGACACAGTTACAACTGCAGTATGATCAAACCTCCATCATCCTACAACTGCAACAGCTCAATTAGATCCTCCATGCCCGAGCCATTCAATGTGAGAAGGAAATAGATACACAGGAAAATGAATAAAATTTACCACGATACCGCTATAATCAAACCTCCATTACAACAGTATAACGATCCTCGAATGGATCATCCATGCTCGAGTGTTTTAAATATCTTTACAAACCAAATTAAAGAGAAAGGAAGTTGACTTATATTAACATGAAAGTCTCAAATCGATTACATAACCAGAGAACAACTCTAGCAGAACAAAGTTACATATTGGGAGATTTGTTCAACTAAAAGACCTTTACAGAATCCAAGAACTCCACATATATACTAAAAATAATTCTCCATCCTTAGCAGAGGCATGCTCGAACCACTGCATTCAAGGCTCAATGTCTGCATCTTCTTCTTTCAGTCTGCACCTCCATTCTCCTTTCAAACGTGAGCTCGGATCAGTATGGGACCTGCACAAAAACTAGCTTACAGGGGTACCACAGGCTAACAGTCTGCCTCCACTTCCAACTCTTCCATGATTTTCATTTATGGGGTGAGGTGAGGCTTCAACCACTTCCACTCGCTTTAATTTACTTCTTCATTGGGATCAAAACGAGGTTGAGTCGATTTGGCACCCGGAGAACGTGGTGACCGCTTCTGTGGAAACATCGACGTTTTGGCCTTGGGCGTAGCTCACGTGAAATCTACATCTTTACCTGCATACAACCTCGGGACATGACCCAACACTTATCCCCTATGAAATTTTGGTATTTTTCATTTCAAAATTCTTCACTCCACTTGATTCCCATTATCCCGATGCTCGAACTCGCGAAATGGCCTCTCTCAGATTGATGATCGGATCTTCTATGCATCCGATGATCACAATTGCATCCCATAAACCCCAGTCACCAGCCGATAAACAAGCTCTTACTCTTATTTGTGGCCCCACTTTTATATATGACCTCAGACCATGACCTGGGGCTCTGTACCTGAATGTTTTTGGGACTTCTCTTTTCGAGGAATCAGGGCATTGCTTCCTATCAAACCTCTGATTTGCGAAACCGCGATTTTGGGATTTTGCATTTTGCAAACTAGCATCGTGCTCCACACTAAAACCCTGACTCGCGAAATCATGAATTCCCTAATCTGCTGCAACGAGCCCCTCTGGTTTGGATGGCCCATATATTCTTCACACTTTAGGACTCAAGGGTTTTGTGCCTTCCTCACTTAAAAATTCCCAAAGTAGCATTCTCTGTTGTCCCAATATGCATGTGCCTTAGCACAATGTGCCCCGACTTTGGATGAAACATAGTTGTGGGTTTTTTAAGCCCCCTTCTTTCACATTTGGTCATCCAATGGCAAACTCCTAAGGGAAAACACCCCCCTGCAAGAATATGTGATAACATTAGGCTCCATGGGGGATAGATTCCCCCCTGTGAGGCTCTAAGATATCTTTTGCAATTCCAGTTGCCTTTTGTTGGGATATGGAGTCAAGCTCAAAACACCCTCTTGAGGAATATAGGACGATAAGTAAAAAAAAAAAATAAACACACATGCTCCAGGGAGATTATTTATGTACAGTCCTAAACTAATTTATTTTTACACAGTGCTAGGTGAAATAAAATTTCCACCATATCCATTCAAGTAACTTCCTGACTGGAAGTTGCTTTACTCTTTCAATGATTGATAACAGATGATGCAATCATGATAGAGGAACGGTTGCATCCTTCATCTTTCCTCTATCAATGATTGATAACAGACGATTCAATCATGACAGCTGAATGATTACATCCTTCAGCTTTCCTCCAAAGGCTGAAGTTGAGAAAAAGCTAGGCGGCTCCAATGCATGAAGGAAATGCATCTCCATGTACTCGCTGACAGGCTCATAGAATGAGTGGAAAACTATGGAAAATTTGTAACAGACATCCTGATCTACTCCAAAATTGATCACACATGGTTGAATATCTCTGATAAGCACAGGTGGATGAGAAGATGATGCAGGTTGACTGGTCTTAGGTGGTGGATGCTCACCTACAGGCTCTGGGAGGCTATGAACAACCCCTTCTACTACTCCTTTTCTTATTTATGGTTTTCCCAAGCGTCAAAGTCATAATCATCATAAACGGGACCCATGGGAAATCTCTTCTCTTCAATCTACTACTCAGGGTGGATAATTTTCTCATGATGATTTTTGTTAATTAATAGAGGACATGGATTGGTTGTATGCTCTTGGAAATCTGGCATATCCAGCTCAAAATCTAATTTATAGCTGTCATATACAGGCTGGTTGCTTCCTAGGTCAGCAAATTGTGATGTGGGGCCCTTCTGCTCTTCATCTGAATAATCATTGAAGCTAGGGATAGAAGGCACCTCAGGAGTAGAATGCAAGGCCTATACATCTATGAAATCTTCATTATCATCCTCAGTAGAGTTGACAAGAAAATCTACCTCAAGGACTGGAAAATCCTTTGCGCTTTCTTCAGATTCCAACCTTTCTAGTTTGGGAGAGAGATATTTTTTCAGTTTCATTACTTCGACCAAAGAATCTTCATCTTCCTCATGGCCCTCATCCTCACAACCTTCACTAGTCACAGCCATATCTTGATCATGACCTTCACATTCCTCACAACAATTATGACATATTAACTCAGAGGAATAATACCTTTGACAATGCTTATTAAAGGCTGCATGAAACTGTTCCAAGGAGGAGATGATAGCAGGGGGTAAGGATTGATACCAATCATGGCCATCCCTATCCAATGAGAACATGAAAATATTCATTAAAACATCATCATGATGTATCTCCCATTGATGCATGAGTTCATGAAACTCATGGAGATGTCGAGCAGTGTTTTCCTCTTTACATTCTCTAAATATGGGAAAATAATTACCCCATTCATCCATAGTAGGGAAAACATTAGGAAAACTAGGAACATCAAAAAAATTAAAAGGATCAAACCTCCGAGTGAGGATTTTGTTCATTTCGAACCAATGGAGTCGCCAATTGATCCTTCAACCATGGAGTCGCCAGGTGAATGATATGCAGAATGAGTGTGTCTGGTATTTGTTCACCATCAAAGACCATACATGATCATTGTGTTCTCCCAGGGGTTTACCAAGTGTAGCCAGAAGCAGTCACACTGAAACAACAGAGTCGAGACAGTGGAGTCGCCTCAATGTAGTTTTCAGGTGCAAGCGCAATATTCAATGGTTTTGATACCTGATGCACCTTCAAAATCAGAAGCTCGTTGTCATTCTCCCAGGGAATATATCTTCACTTTCATCCTCGGCAATGACACTCAAATTGTTAACACTGGAAGTCACCTACTTATTATAGGGGAGGTCAGCCTAGTACCCATCAATGTTTGGGGTGGATGTTGGTTTAAATTTGGAAGGCCTGATGTCCAGATAAGTCTCCTTCACCCTTTCACCTAATTATTCCCTATGCTCTCACTTTAACTCAATTTACTGACTGAAGTTAATGTGGCCCTCACTTCCCTGTGCATTTCCTATCCAGTTCTGTGTTGAACATCTTTCATGTTGTTGAGTTTTGGCCATCGACCATCCACATTTAAACCAAAATCCACCCCAAACAGTGATGGGTAATGGGTTTACCTCCCCTGCAATTAGGAGGTGACTTACAGTGCTAACACATCCATCTACACTTTTTCAAAGCTTTCATCAGGTAAGTAAACACCTTCTTTCTCGATCAATTTATTGTCATAGACATCATCCAAAACAATCCTATTTGGAGTAGGTTGTTTGGGAACCCTTGGTCTCTGTGGGTCATCAGTATTATAGAACTCACTCTATTTTTGGTGGGATGGTTACTCCTTTTTTCAAGAATCAGAATTATTGGGTTTGTCATGTAATTATATCCCCTTCTCAACTTGGTTATTTCATTCTACATCTGTTTTATGTTTCTATTCATATGTGCAATCTCAATTATTTTATTTGTTTCCTGCGTCACCACAGGATCAATTTCTACATCAGGTATGGTTCCTTTAAAAAACCCTCCTACCGTTGTTTGATTCTGAGCAGCACGAGGTTTAAATTATTCGTTATTTCTTGAGATGGAAGATCCTTGATTATCAATATTCAATCCTCACATCTTCCTTTTTACTCTTCCTAGTATAATGTCGGGGTCGGAAGCTATTTCAATCATAATTTATTCCATCTCAGTGGCCTTAGTCATTGCTTCCTCCAAAGTATCCATTTGGGATGTTTTGATGGAATATTTTACATTCTGGGTCATTACATTCTCATAAGAACCGAGAATGACTAGGTCATTTTGTCTTTTGTCTTCTGGGATTCTACTCAAGGTCTTGTTGAACCTGAGATTAAAATCTCGTATCCTTTCTTTCTTTCTCAACCCAATCTGGATGAAGTCTGTGAGGAGGGTATGGTAGGCAATTGGGGGGGGGGACATAGTTAGGAACATAGCTTTGAGGTCGTTAAATGAGTGAATGGATCTACTGGGAAACATTTTATACCATTCATAAGATATTTTTGATAAATTTTGCAGAAACAACCTCACCATGACATCATCATATTCAACTCAGTGAAAGTCACAAATGTCAAGAAATAAGTGCAGATGCCTCTTTGCATCGATTGTACCATCTCCAAAAAATTCCTTTAGGGTTCCCTTAGGGAGAATATGGAGATCATGTTTTTCACCTATGATATTAAGATGGGAATATCTTACCCTCCTATTTCCAAACCCTAGGATTCCTTGGTTTCTTGCGACATCTCTTTCGCCTCCTTGTCTCTCCTTATGATGCTTGTTTCGGGGTTGTTCATCTCTAGCTGCCATTTTTTAGGAGGTTTTGGGATCCGACTTTTCACTTCTAAGGAAGTAGAGTTTCTTAATTTTACTTATGGTAATGGGTCCCTTGTATTCATCCAACTCCAATCTTTGGTTTATTCGATCTTTTCGTTCTTCTCTCCTTTTTCTTCAGAGGATTTCTCTTTCTTCTTATTGGACTAAGATCTTCCAAGAACCTTCTAACTTCTCTCGAGTCTGGGATGTTTATATTACCAGATTATAAAACTGGTGCAAAATGCTTCGTTGATTATTCAATCCAATTTCTAAATAAGGTTGATTACCCTGGGGTAAAATCATATATTTTTTCACAAATGTTGGGTCGGGTTCCAAATTTCCAGTTCATGTCCCCGGTATGGTTGCCAAAAATGTTGACACTTGAATCTGTTAAGACCAAAATGGAAACCTCATGAGGATACAAATCCTCCTTCATTTTTATAGAGGTGGTACTCCTATGTTTTAGATTTTTAAAATGTGGGAATTTTATATAATTTCGTGAAAGGAAAGTAAATATATATATATATATAAGAAAAATGGAAAAAAAAAATATTTTCTTCTAAAATAAAGTTTCTGACAATGGAACAGGAAACAAATACATCCATACATTTAAAGAAAATAAATATAATTTCCTCACATCCATCATAGTAAGGATAAATATTTCTAACCACATAAAAAATTAAAATAAAAGTATTTGCATGCATAAGAGAACCTTGATAGAGTGATACATGGGAAGCTCAAATGAAGATAATGATAGATCAACCTCAAAGTATAGTCGATATTATTCTCAAAATAGCTCTCTTGGAATTTCTAAAAAATATATAGTTCAATACATATTCTCTAAAATTAAAATGTGTTTGTCATAATGACTAGGATTGGGGCTCCCGCGAACCATAAAAATATGTATGAGAATGAATTTCGTAGAAAGAATAAATTGGGTGGTGGAAGAAAACAAGACCTAGTAAGAAGAAAAAGGAAATTATCAGTCTTCGGTTAAACCTTTCTATTTAAAGAGGTTGAGTAATTGGATAAAGATATTTATAAAGAAAGAAAGATGTGACCCATATGAACGTACTATGATGGCATATCATTTTTTTCACTTGCTCGCTCATGTCCTTTTATGTCTTTCATCAACGGTTACAGGAACTGTCTCAACCGTCCTTTTCCCTTCATTAGTAAGTTTTTCAACAACCCTTTTAAACCACTCCTCGATGTAGCTCCTCATTGGCGCCATGTTGATTTGATGCTGGATTTTTATATTGAAGAGATCTCCTTCCAAGTCCCTTAGATCAATATAAATATTCCACAAATCTTCTTCAATCTATTGATTTTTAATCGAATAGTCAACTAGCCATTTTTCCATGTCATCTTCACTATACTCAAGAATGCCATAGAATTTTTCAAATGATAACCCTTTAAAGATATCAAATTGTTCGTAAAATTCTTGTTTGGTTAAGAATAATGAGTTGAGTATCAATTTGGGTTCTTGGACATCAATGGTTCTCCCAACTAGGTCTATCTCAGTCATCTTTTTGAATAATTCTTCTATTTTGGTTATGGTCTGGCTGCATGCTTGGACAATAATATTCAGTCTCTTAACCTTTTCCTTCCAACATGTGTTTAGTTGTTTTACCGGTTTGGAGAAGGGATATCCTCCTCTCTTCTTCTCAACTCTATCACATTGGTAACGTTAAAACCAAAGGGTACTTCTGCATCGAGGTAAAAACCTTCCTTGTTTTTCAAATCTTCCTATAAATATTCATGAAATGTGTGTTCTCTCATCCCAAAAGAGACCATGCTTTTTGACATCTCCCAATCCTACGTAATTAATTCCATTATTTTCTTGATATTATTCTCCACATAGCCCCGATCTGATGTGAGAAGGCTTGCCGATCCTTTTAATTTTTCTGCAGGTGTGGTAGGCTCAGTCATTGCTAAAGGAATAGCAAGTACTGGAAGAGGCATTAAATTTTCCTCCAATTATTTGATTCATTCCTTTAACCTGGCATTCTCTTCTTCAAGGCCTCCAATAGAATTATCTGGAGCATCTCCAGTAGCTCGGTGAATTTGGGAAATTTGGGAAGGTCGCATGTTCCATAGGTTAATCTCTGAACGAGATTTCCCCTTTTTATTCTTTACATCTATTTTCTCAATAATCAAATTTTTGGACTCGTTGTAAAAAGAAACGCTCTAAAATACAAAAGAAGATTCTTCATCGAAGGTATCGGTCTCAATTATTTCCATCTGAGGATTCTGGTGAGAAGTTTTCTCTAGCTGGTCGACCTCGAGGAACACTTTTTTGATGTCAATTTTGAGTTCCATATACTCAAGGGAGAGTTCATGGATATTGTTTTCACCTCGAGGTCCCTCCTCTTCTTACACAATGTTTTTTCTTTTCTTCCTCATGGGAATCTTGTGAGAACTTTCAATTTTTCCTAAAAGAGGGTTATTATCTCCTCCTCTGCTTGAGTAACAATGGGTTACTTTCTTAATTTGGTGGGTCATTGGAGCTATGCTCCGAGATGTTGTACTCTTTGGAGTGACAGTCGGGGATTGGGAACGTTTCTCACTCGAAACTTTTCCTCTCTGCTAGTATGACTCATTATTGTTGATTATCATTTCCAGGTCACAAGTGTCATGAGTGGGAGTTCTTGAGACATTATCTTTGTCTTCATTCAGAATAGCATTAATGAAATAATTGTTGAAACCAACAACCAATAGATGTTCTACAAAAATTCCACTAGGGTCAAACCCTTTTAGTCCTTCAGAATATTTTAGATTGAGGTTATGGAAGTGGGCCATGGATACATCAATCTTGTTCATATTTTGTAATATGAAGTCCCAAACTTTCCAAAGCAGAGGTATTGTTATGAGGAAAATCTCTCTATGGCTAGGGGTAAACCACAATAGACAGAAATGACTGCAGAAATCAACTCTAATATCAGATATGATATATAAGAAAATATGCTAACGAGACAAGATAAAGAGACTACCTCGTTTAGACGTTCAATGAAGTCCATCATTGAGCACTTTACTCAAAGAAATACACCTGGAACTTGTCCTCAAAAACCAAGAAACGCAAGCACATGGTGATAATATATAAAGTTATCACATTCAATAACACAATTCATCAACATTCGTAACAAATACGCCTATGAAATAACAATTCAAATATTTGCAAGATATTAATTGGACAAGAAAAGAGTATTTCTACTAAAATGTAATCAGCTAAAGTGAATGAATTACAAACTTCTGTGTCAGAATGGTTCAGAACTGAGAATCTAAGTCCCTTCCAGTTGGGCCTCAACCACTTCAATCCTCCACCAAAGGAAAAATCATATAAGAGAGACAATGAGGTTCTCAATCAAGTAGGGAAGAGCTTGGGCGTTGAACAATATGTTCAGACTTAAAAGGAAAAAGGGATGGAGACTCAATATGAAGTGAATAATTTCTCCAGAGTAACTTTTCTCTCAAAGTTGAATTATTCTCCTCCTTTCCATAGCTCGGATATGGCCCATTTATAGTCTTCAAGTGGAACTAAAGGGCCGATTTAGGACGTTTCCAATATATGGAAGGTCAAGGATCATGGATCTCGTGACGTGACATGGAAACATGACACTATTTTTTAATTTTAGGCACAAAACCCGATGTACGCGGGTTGTAGTTGTGCAACCTGCACATACGCATGTTGTATAATAGTTAGGGTACGTATATGTGGAAAAATATTTTTTTTAGCTCTGGGATTTGCAAAAAGGGACTTCAAGTCTACATAGGGAAATGGAAAAAGGCCTTCTGAGCAACTTTACATAGGGTGAGGAAAATATTTCTATAACAAATGCCCCCTATTGTGTGAGGTCAGAGGAGTACTTGTGATGGTTGAAATACATTATAATACACAGAAGTGGAGTAATGGAGACTCAGCTGGACAAACTAGTTTTTCATGAGAATATTACAATATGTATTGACTTTGTGCACCTAGCTACCAATTTGAATTACACTGTAGATCCATGTGAAAATATATCAAATATTTGTTCATGGCCACGAGTAGGAAATAAAAAGGTGGCTACATGCCAAAGGTTGTCATAGTCATGAACAAGGCCTAGTAAAACTAGTCTAAAAATCAATATAAAGATATATGTATACAATGGAGTACAATATGATTCGCCATGATCACTTAAGTCACATAGGTACTAGTCCAATGAGAGATAGCAACAACTTAGGAAAGTTGTGAATATGAATTGATGTCTTCAAGTCTTCTACACATTTCTCCAAAGTTGCAAGTCTAGATCGTGTAGATAAAGGAGTTGAGGTTGAACACAATGAGACTTTGTTTGATTATAAGTAATTAAGGTAATCGTTAAAAAACATGAGACAACCTACCGATAATGAAAGTAGGTATCAAGGCATCGAGTACATTCTTACAAGTGTGAATAAAGGTGTCAGGGTTGAACACTTGAAGAATCCATCGATCAAGAGACATTGATGTATTCCCAACTATCGATGGTGGGAGAACCTGCCACTAATGATTGCAAGCCTCTAGGTACTCATAGGACTCTAGGTCTCATTTCTAGAATATATGAGTTGAAGTCGATGGAAGGAGAACCGTTGAAAGGAGAGAATTAAATCATCTCTCACCACTCACTGTGAGGTACAAAGTAAGATATTGATGATTTGGAGGAAAATGGATGAAGAACATGTTCACGAACTAACAACCCTATGTACCAGATGCAAGTGGGACACAAAAAAGGCCCCTTGAATAGAATCCAATAAGGAAAATTGTTGACAAAGGTGAGGAAACCACAAATAAGGCTAATGGCATCTAATACATTGCATGAATCCCAATGTGTGAATAGATTTTTTCTCGTTGAACAAAAGGGGAGCCCCCCAGTCAGTGATCAATGATGAAATGTCGATTGTTGGGTTCAAGGTTACCTACCAATGATGAAAGTAGGACCAGGGTGCACAATAGGACTATAGTTTCATGTAATTTTGAGACACATTGAGGGTATGGCTGACATGCAAAGACAAGAGTTATAAGGAATGGCGAACACAGGTTGATAGACATCCTTTGAACAAGAGAACGAGACATATGGAAGACTATGGAAGCATAGAATCAATGATCCGAATTATTTTCGGCACGAAATGAGAGTGGAGATATAATAAAGAAATGCACAGAGATATTGTAGATATTCAATAATATAACAGAAATGTATCAAAGATGCAACCATAAACACAGATATACAGTAATACATGATTTATATTAATCAAAGAAATGTACAGAGACTGTAAAAACACAGAGTGAAAGACTCGCTAGAATGGTGGCAGCTTATCTATGAGAATAGATGTGACGGCTACTCGCATTCGCAAGAAGATGATTAAAATGAGGCTCTAAAGGAATTTTTACAATAATAAGGAATGTTAAAAATCCTAGACATCCAAAAACCTCCCTAGTAGATGAAGCGCCGAAAGTCATGTGGGCCCCGTTTGAGTAAGTGAGTACATCAACTTCTCGGGGTTGTAACTTTTGCATATGATCTTCGTTTTAGGCATGTGATAGCTGGTTGGAAAGGTATCGTCGAGGAGATTCATTTTGGGGGATAAATCATGCCTTTTATTATCATTGAGAACCTCAATCTTGAAAACCTTTATTTGGGCCCTCAAAATGGCCCCAGAAGTTAAAACCTGCTAAAAATAGTAAATTGCCAAAATTGTCAGAAAACTATTTTGAGCCAGTTGGAAACGGTGGGTGGCCATCGAGATCCACCTGGATCAATCCTCCCTCCTTAGGAATCAATGGTATGCATTGCGTTGAGTTCTCAGGGGAGAGGGAAAAGCATTTGTTGGATCTGCGTCTTGGTGAGCTGCTTGTATTGCCAGAGACATCACATTGCTCAGTTTGTGGAAGTATGTCAAGAACCTGTTGAGGCTGAGGTTGTTCAACAAGTCAAGATACATGAGAGGACAGTGTGAAAAATGAATCTTTGCACTTTTTTGTAGCCTTGTTGACCTACTTTTGTTGGATAGAAGGTGCTTGGGGCGAGGTTGTAGTGGTTGCAGTGTCCTTCTGTTCTCCTTTTGAACAGATTGTGAAGAAGCTAAATTTTGCAGTATGAGATACTACCTTGCAACACTTTTTAGGTGGAACAATAGTTGGAACTACCTCTGGTATTCTATAGAGATGACCCCCCAAAGTAACAATGACACTATAGGGTCAGGACTCATAAACAACATGGCGATTCCACATATATGTCTAGCCCAAGAGAACATCACAGACATCTAGTGGGGCAACATCACATAATACCTCATCCTTGAAGGGTTGGATGTTGTATGACAATCGACATTGCTGGCCGACACAAAGATATCATCCTTGAAGAAACCACCCGATGTTGTATGGATACGGGTGTGGTGTTGTCGACAATCCCAACTGTTTGACGACCTTTGCTGAGATGAGGTTCTTCTGGCTTCCGCTATCAACAATAGATTGTAGCGAGGTCTCCTTCACCCACATTTGTGAATGAAAAAGGCACTTCCCCTCTTCAGGATATGTTGGTTCTTCTGGTTGAATTGTTGTGGTCACGACAATAACATTGGGGTCTACATCAATGCTCTGTCCTTTACCAGTATTTTTAGAATCAGATTCGGAATCAGGGTTCAGCTCCTTGTCTTTGAGCTCAGCCATGAATGAGTGTTTTGAGCGACATTCATCGGTGTTGTGCCAAGGTATTTTGTGGAAATTGCACCATTTTCTGGTGTTCTTCTTTGTCTTCCCATGACCCTTCTTTTCATGTGGCTTGGACTGGTTTTCGGGAGACTCTTTGTTAGGGACGTCTTTGTCATACTTTGGTTGTTGCAGATTTGTAGAACCAAAATCCCGTTTGTTCTGGTGCTTAAATTTCTTCTCGATTTTAACAGCATATCGATAAGCAACACCGAGTGATGAGATGTCTAGAAAATCCATTTCAATTTGGATGTATCTGTGTAGAGCTCCATGATATTTCAGAACCAAATGTCGTTCGAATTATTTGATACCCGGCTTGGTGCGCAAGGTATGGAAGGTATTGGTGAACTTTGAAACTTCTTGGCCCCTCTCTTGCCGCAGTGTGGTCCATCTTATGTACTGGTCCTCATAGTTGCCAATAGGGTAAAATTGTTCCTTTACTGCATCCACAAAAAAATCCCAAGTGGGATCGGCCCCATATATTCTAGACTCCTCTATGGAAATTTTCTCCGAGTAAGTTTCCCACCAATGTTTGACATGAGGGAGAGCTTTAAGGAGTGTGAAGGTGACATTTTCTTTGTCGAAAAAATTGTGAACAGAGAAATAACCTTCTAGCAGAGTTAACCATTTTTTTAGGGCTTATGCATCTATTTGTCCTTCAAATACAGGAATATCAAAGTTAACTTGTACCTTGAAAGGCGAGGTGCCTCCAAAGTGGTCACTTGATGAAGATGTGTCTGATGCTATCAGCAGACATTGAAGGATGTGGGAAAAATTCTCCATCATTTCATCCCTCTATTGCGTGAGAGCTTGCTCAAGCAATAGATTGATAGGATCGTCTGCTCCGTCATTTTTCTTTTCTTCTACCATTGATGGTTTCTTGGGTGTGCAAGAGTGATTGTCTTCAAGAGAGACAATATTGAGACCCAACTTTCTATAATCGGACCTCGTCGGGGACATGCACTGAAAAAATGATCAAGAGCAGCCTGCTCTGATACCATTGATCCAAATTATTTTCGGCACGAAATGAGAGTGGAGATATAATAAAGAAATGCACATAGATATTGAAGATATTAAATAATATAATAGAAATGTATCAAATATGCAACCATAAACACATATATATAGTAATACATGATTTCTATTAATCAAAGAAATGTACAGAGACTGTAAAAATACAGAGTGAAAGACTCGCTAGAATGGTGGCAGCTTATC
>JZKD02S2405719.1:139446-152846 GCA_000966675.3 Picea glauca | reverse complement strand
TGTATACTATCCATTCATGGGTGTTGTATATGTATGTGCATTGTCCTTCATGTCCAAATACCTTTATCAATCTTGCGGTCCAAAACCCATGACTAGGGTTGACATCAATGACAACGACCATTCTTCCAACAGTAGAGACTTAAGGAACCACTCTAGCAGTAATTTTGGGCATATGTAAGCCTTGATCAACCTCTTCCGTCTACACCACTCTTGGATTTGATCCGAGATATGAGTGGATTTATCCTAACAGAAGGCTGGCATAAGTTCTATGTCAGCATCATAACATACTAACTATTGGAAGTGGTTGAGGAAGACTAAAACCATCTGATTAAAAGTTTTGTATGTCCCCCTTGGTATCTCTATATACCATTTCATGGTGGCCCCTGTGAATTTGTGTTGAAATAATCTTAACCGAATAGAATCATTGTTAAGGGACATTGAAGAGTACCAAAGGTGAAAATTAGTGACATGATCACCATGATCCTCACCAGTTTTTCCTTCGAATTTTGGAATATTCGAAGGAAGCTTGGTGGGGAAAAGGGGCCATGTTGGATCATGAAGCATAGGGTCATTCATTAACTTAGAAAAGTATGGAATATTCAACGTGGCCAGAAAAGGGAGACAGGGTTGTGGCATATGGCCCAAAGCTCCTTGGAAAGATTTTTGTTGGGGAATCGCAACCCATCCAAGGTTCTGGTAAGAACCATGGCCCTATATAGGATTTTAAGACCCTCCTCTGAAATGATTCATGAGGGGTTGGTTGGGCACCATTCTAGTAGGAATGTTATGATGAGGGTTGTAAAAACTGCCCCAAGTTGGAGTGGCTCCAGGTTGGGTGTTTCCCAAGGTATGAAATTGACCTCCTCTAGGTGTGAATCTATAGGATAAAGGTGGATTCATCATGCCAACTGTGTTGGTCGGAATTGGTACAGAGGAGGTGGGTGTAAAGGATGGACTGTAAGAAATAGCATTTCCACCAGGTTGGTTATTCCATCCAGAAGCATTAGGACCAAGATTAGACCCGGGGTTAAAAGGAGGAAGGCCTCCAACTGTAGGAGACGTTTGTGGGACATGGGCACCACCAAACGAACATGGAGTATGTGGAGTAGCCATGCCCCCAATTCCAATACTAGTATTCATACTGGACGTTGGGATGGAGGATGAAAATTGCAATGTGAAATTCGACATACCATCATAAAAAGAGCTAGAGGCCATAGGGATGTACTAAATATTGTATCTCGATGAGTAAAAAAGGGACCCAAAAGGGTTCGTGGCTATAGGTTGAGTAGTCATTATAGGACGGACATGATTTATGATAGGAACTTTTGGCACTACAACCATTGTGTTTGAAGGTGTCGAAGGAGTATCATTAACTATAGTAGGTATGGGAGTTGAAGGACTCCCAATATATTTTTGACTTGATTCAATACCCATCCTTATATGATCACAAGTATGGTAAGTGGAGGTGTGTGTACCATGTTTGATAACTTTCACCTTTTAGAAGGAAAAGACTCAAAATGTGGTGGTAATTGTAACAAGCGGCAAGACCTACGGGGAAGCTAGTATGGCTCCATGATGACTCTAGATTCGAGATATAAAAACAAATCCTAAGTCCAACTAGTAATCAAGGAGCACACCAAAATGAAATAAACAAAAGGCCAATATGCACAGAAACAAGATAAAGTCGTTGAAAGGGGCCTCCCTCCCTAAAGTAGGTGTGCCTCGCCCAAGAGGGGCCTGAGACTCCCTGCAAAAGATTGGAGGTATCCGAATCAATTATAAGGGCCCTCGTGGGCTTAACAACCAGTCTGTCAGATCCCTTGGAGATATAATCCTCCATAAAGGTTGTGTGTTGTCCAACCCTTATCTAACCCAAGGTACCTATAGAATAACCCCTGCAAGTAACCTATGTGGTCCCTATATCAAGCAACTAAACAACCACAGTATAACCAATGCACAGACAAACAGTCGTAAGTCAATTCTACCATATGGACAGGGTAACAAGGCTTGAAACCTCAAAAGAACCACCTCTCACAGAGGTAAAGGTACTAGCAAGATCCCCATATATGAATAGATCCCCAGAAAAATATTTGACGCTAAGAAGGTTTTGGGGGGATATCCCCTCAACCAACTTCACGCAACCTCGTGCTTGACTCTAGTGTAAGAGGAGCCTCCTAATGTCATCAATTATACAATGGATTTCACCACTCCCTTAGTTAGACACATATGTTTATTTAATACCCTTCGAGAAGTTTACTCAAAAACTCCTATTCCAGGGCTTTAAATCCTAAGCTAGTTTGTGCACCCTAGAAAATAAAATTGTTTCTAATCAATTTTAAATTATCAGTGTTGATTTTAGTGGAATTTCTTACTCAAAAAGGTGCATTCGTGAAACTAATGATTTTATGACTTAGCAAGTAGAATAAATGAATATTAATAAAATGCAAAGTCCTAACTTCAATTCCCAATAAATGATAATATTTTCAAATGCAATTTTCAATTTGGTTCTTCATTTCCAAATAAGATGCAATATTTCTATACATGTACTAATATTAATGATAAGGACCCAAAATATCAAATGCCAACAATGCAAAATGCTTAATATTTTTGTATTTTCAATCTAAAAGAATGAAAATGTAAGGACTGAACAACAACTTGATATAAAGATTGTACTATATGTAAATAGAGACAAAAACAAGTAGGATGTCAAGAAGAAAACACCCATCCCATGATGCAAGGACAATCAATTAAAAGGATGATGAGAAATGCATCGCCCTAAAATTCAACCAAATAAAGGTTTCCTATCATTCTACAGGAACTTAACAGTCATAACAGAGACCCAAGAAGACTCAGCAACCATCACAACTTACCTAGCAAACATCAAACTTAGCAAACAAGCAGAAAATGATGATGTACGTGACTGTTCAAGAGAAAACCTCATATATATGCCTCTTACAGAAGGAAAGCTCGCGTATGTACGTGACTATCAGGAAAAAACCCACGTATATGTGTTAAAACACTGCCAGGCTAAGGATAAGGCCAAGAAACTCAAACTCAAAATGAACAGAGGCTGTCAAGAAATTAGACGACAAGAAACTCAATATAAATGAGAACAATCAAAGGAGAAAAACACTCCAAACCCTGAAAATAAGATCTTATCCCCAGTATGGTCTCCAATTATGTTATCAGGAAAATCTCTCTATGGCTAGGGGTAAACCACAACAGACAGAAATGACTACAAAAATCAACTCTAATCTCATATATGCTATATAAGAAAATATGATAACGAGACAATATAAAGAGCCTACCTCATCCAAACATTCGATGAAGTCCACCGTTGAGCACTTGACTCAAAGAAATACACCTACAACTTGTCCTCAACAACAAATAAACACAAGCATATGGTGATAATATATAAAGTTAGCACATTCAATAGCACAATCCATCAACATTCATAACAAATACACCCATGGAATAACAATTCAAATATTTGCAAGATATTAATTGGACGAGAAAAAAGTATTTATATTAAAATGTAATCAGAATAAGTGAATGAATAACAAACTTATGTGTTGTCATGGTTCGGAACCGAGAAATCAATTCCCTACGAGCTAGGCCTCCACCACTTCAATCTTCCACCAAAGGCAAGCTCATATAAGAGAGACAATGGGGTTTTCAATCAAGTAGGGAAGAGCTTGGGGGCTGAACAATGTATTCATACTTAAAAGGACAAAGGGATGCATACTCAATATGAAGTGAATAATTTCTCCAAAGTAACTTTTCTCTCAGAGTTCTTCTCCTCCTTTTCATAGCTCAAATATGGCCCATTTATAGCCTTCAAGTGGAACTGAAGGGCCGATTCGACACGTTTTCAGTATATGGAAGGTCAAGGATCATGGATCCCATGACGTGACATGGAAACACGACACCAGTTTTTCAATTTTGGGCAGAAAACCTGATGTACACAGGTTGAAGTGGTGCAACCTGAGTATACACATGTTGCATAATAGTTAGGGCTCATATATGTGGAAAAATATTTTTTTTAGCTCTGGGATTTGTAAAAAGGGACTTCAAGTCTGCATAGGGAAATGGAAAAGGCCTTTTGAGAAACTTTTCATAGGGTGAGGAAAATATTGCTATAACGGGTATGAATTGTGTTTTTCTATTTTCATGGAAAAAATGCAACCAGTAGTTGTATTGCCTTGTTATTTTAGCAACAAACATTTTATGGTTTTCATATTTTTGTGGTGAGGGGTTTCGAAGTTATTTGTCAGAGAATCCACAGTTGGTGTCATTTTGTCATTGACATTTTGAATCTGAATCAGGATTCATCATCAGGACTAATCGTCAATTTGAAAGCTTGTTGATATTAATCCATTAATAGTATAGATGCAGGACAATATAAGATGACTAGGTCGGCTATCTATAAACCCTGTTTGTAGATCTAAATAAAAATTAAAAACAAATTAATTAATAATAATAATAATATATCGTAACTAATTCTTAGTGTTGATAATAGTGAATATATATATATATATATATATATATATAAATCTAGTTAAAATCTAATAGTTTGTTTAATGGTGTTTTAAATTTATACAAATATATAATTAAAAATCTAGGGTTAGAAAGAGTTTAATTTTATTATATTAATTATTAGTATTTTGTTCTAAACTCTAATTTATATTTTAAGATATAAATCTTAATGAACTTAATAAAATAAAGATAATTAAAAATATATCATAACTGATTTTAAGTGTTGATAAATATCTATATATGTATATGTCTAGGGTTAAATGAATCTAATAGTTTGTTTAATAGTGTTTTAAATTTGTATATGTAAATATAAATCTAGGGTTAGATTTAGATTGAGTTTAATTTTATTATATTAATTATTAATACTTCTAAATGATGGTATATTATTTGAAACTCTATTTGATATTTTAAGATTTAGTGGAATTACTAGATTATGGAAAAGTGAATTCTATAGAATTGATTAATAGTGTTAAATTATGTATTTATTATGATTTTTGTATCATTATTAGGTCTGAGTATATATATATATATATATATATAGCCATCATGGCCACCATAGATGAGATTCTTTGAAAGTAGGACATTCAAAGAGTATCCAACATGAATTGTCATACTTTGTTTGCAACATTATTGCACAATAGTCTTCATATGAAATGAAGGGGATATAAAGATAGATGTAGATTTGTCCTTGCATAGGTCCTCCTGGAATTATTCCGCTAGCTATATTATGGCTAGGTTTGAAATAGCTAGTATAAGAAGAAAAGTGGTTGTATGATTGTGCCCACTTATTAAGGATGTCTTTGCATGCAGGGCTGGATTTTATACAACAGGTTAGACATCCAAAGAAATAACAATATTTACAATCTTTACAGACTAGGATCCATTTGAATCCTAGGGGAGCATCCATTTCTCTCAAGGAGGATGAAGCCATTTAATTGTCTGGTCTTTTATGTGAACATCTTCTCTGGTGAGTAGATCAACAATACAATTATATTTTTTTGGCTTGTATTGTACATCAAAATCAATTCCATCAAGCCATAGACTCCATATCAAGACTCTGTTGTTTCCCTATACCAAAAGGCGTTGATTAGTCAACGTACCTTTCATATGCTTTAAATCAGTTCTAACGACGAAATGAACAAGTTTTAGAAACAATCTAAATTTTTTGATCCCAATTTTTACTGCAAGAATTTCCTTGTGGGGTGAGGGATACTTGGATTTTGTATCCGAAAAACAACTAGAAGCATATATACACACTTCTTCCACCTTAGGTCCATTATTTTGAAGCAATATTGTTGCCCAAGTGTCATTAGAGGCATCAGTTTCAAGAATAAGTTGTAGTGACACATCTAGAAGATGTAATCTTGGCAAATTTTGTATCTTCTGTTTGATTATTTGAACAACTGTTGTCATCTTTTGGTTCCAAGGCATCACCTTAGTCAGACGTTTTTGTAATATTCTCACATCTTTGGCTTGGTTCTCATAAAACCGCCTGATGTAGTTTAGACAACCTAGGAATCTCTGCAGTTGTTTCTGATCCAGAATTTTATCTGGAAACCCAGATAGTTTTTTAAGTACATGGTCTTACAGTTCAACTGCTCCTTTTGATAGGACCAGTCCTAAGTATTCAATATTAGTTTGAGCCCAACATAGCTTAGACTTTCTTAGAACCAGACCATGATGAAACAAAAGATTATATATAGTTTTCAAATGTTGTACATGTGACCTGTTGTCAACTGAACAAACAAGAAGATCGTCAATATATACAATAACAAATGACAAATGTTTAAAAATGTCTTCCATCCTCTTTTGGAATTCTGAAGGAGCATTCTTCAATACAAATGGCATTACTCTCCACTGATACTGACCATTAGTTACTACAAAAGTTGTTTTGTACCTATCCTTAGGAACAATTCCAATTTGCCAGAAACCACTCTTCATATAAAATTTACTTGAAACATTACATTTCCCAATCTTTGAAAATAACAACTCTTTAGATGGGAAATGAAACCTGATAGGGAGAAAATCTTCATTCAAATCTCTATAATTAATAACCATTCTTGGTTTTCTTCATTTTTGTTTGTTGTGCTTGTTAACATAGAAAACATGACATGCCCAAGGGCTCCTATTGGTTTCTATTAGCTTTCTTTCCAAGAGTTCTAATATCTCCTTTTGGCAATATTCACATTCTGAGGGAGACATATGATTAGCTGAAGCCTTTTGAGGTTTAGGAATGTAATCTTCTTTGTAAGGCAGACTTACAAAGTATTGTTCTCTTGTCCAGAAGGCATTAGGATGTTCAGAAGTGCAATCTTTCTCTATTTTATCTTTTACATCCTTAATCATTTCTATTCCATGTTTTCAGCATGATTAACAATATTCTGGATACGAACTAAATTCTCAGCAGATGTTTCAATATCTAGGAGACTTTGTTTAACTTCAATTCTTGTCTCATAAGAGGATTTGCTGGGAACTTTTATGGATTTTCCCAGAACTGTAATCTGTACAGAATTACTTCCTATAACAAATGGTAAGCATTTATTTACAAATTCTTGACCTAATAGAATATCTTCTCCTGTATCATAGCAATAGAGATTAACTGCTACTTTGGCTCCTTGTATCATGATTGGAAACTCTGGTGAAAAAGATTGAATCTTAATCTCAGTCTTGTCGACTGCTCTGAAAGCAATGTTGATAGGTTGCCAAAAGTAGGAGGGTATAGCTCCATGCTTAGCACAAGAATTCATAGCTCCAGTATCTAGCTAGGCATCCAAAGTATATGTGAGATATCCTAAAACTTTTATGTCTATAGAAATTACTAGTCTATCTTCTAATCCATTTATTTGCTTGAATTCACTGGATTCAATTTCTGTATCATGGTTGAACATTTCTCTTTCCCATTTTTCATCTCTTTTTGTTCTGAGAAAGTTCAATTCTTCTTTTTCCGTCTTCAAGGTCTTCCATAATTCTGATATTAATGCTTCTTTTTCTTTTATAGATTCTTCTAGATCATATATGGTTTTATCTAGAGAATCTTCTTCTTCTCTTATTTCTTTCATATGTTTGAAAGATCTGACTTGGATTACTTCTTTTCTAGATTTTGGATATGGTGATGCAAACTCTGAGTCTTTTGGAGTGTATTTATGTATATTCACCATGCTTGGCTGTTGGATTTTAGCAATTTGAGCAGTAAGAAGAGAGATATGTGCATTATAATGTTTGGAGAGTTGAAATTGTCCTGGAGTTAATAAGGACAATTTATGTTCAAGTGTTGATCTTTGTTGAAGGAGAGAAGGGAGGTCAGATGTTGGAGACAACATCTTAATATCAAGAAAATTCAAATTTTCAGTAATTTTTGATTCACCAAAATCACTTTGGGAACCAGGAGAGGAAGAAATAGACTCGTCATCTTCAGTGAGTGAAAGAAATTCACCATATGAACGGTCAGAAACCATTTCCCATTCAGCAGGATCATAACCTGTTTGAAACAGATCCATGATCTTGGATTGGAATTTAGTTTTTGTCCGCAGAGGACACTGAGACCCCCAGTGGCCAGGCTTGTGACAGATAAAGCAAGTTATTTCTTTGACTTTGGAATTTTGAGGCCGACGCTTGAAATAGGCTTTTCGAGGCTGGGGATTGCTTTTAGGAAATTTTTTGGGAATCTTTTTCTTAAAAGATCTATTCTTTGTTTTACATTTAAAGCAACCACAATCCTTTTTTCAGGATTCTTTTTTATGTTTCTTCTACTGACAGCGAAAATGATAAGTTTCAGCGAATGTGTCACAAACACTGGCGTCAAATCCTAACTTATTTTTAACAGACTTATTTGTTTTTCGTCTGAGGCATTCCTTTTGTAGGGTTGTGACAATATGTTCATGCAATCCTGCTAGAGAGAGATATTCTAAACCAATTTCTAACATTTCAAGATGTTCTCTAACAAGATTAGGTATTTTCCAAGGCATTGCCAACATATATTTTCTCAAATAGGCAACATTGTCTGGGTCAGGAACTTTATACAAAAGATCCTGCATGGTGCATAGAAATTCTAGTAATTGAGAAACATGATAGAGATGTTGATTCATAAACAAATCTTCATAATGATCAGAGTCTATTTTTTAGCTACCATAGAACTCATGCACAACTTCCTTGATAAGCTCTTCAATGGGATTATCATAGTTCATAATTCTAAGCTTATATTTCTCATTAAATCTATCCCACCAGAGTCCTAAATTACCAGTAAATCCCCAAGTTAGCTTGATAGCTAACTCATTCCAAACAATTCTATTTCTAAAAATCATTTTCTGGGTTTTAGCCCATGCCTGCCATTTTTGGAAGATCAACATCATCTCATTGCGAGATCTGCAATTGAGGTTTGTCACAGGTGTTTATTCTATGTTTTCTCTATTGAATGAGGCATGCTCATTAGAGTTGGCTAGATCAAATGGGACTTTTTTACTGAAACCATATTTTTCATTGCACCATTTTTCCCAAGCAGATTGGAAAGGATTTCCACCTGCATCATCATCTGTTGAACGAGGTGCATTGGTGTTAGAACTTACAGCTTCTTCTATCCCTTTAATAAACAGAACTAGATGGATAGGTGTTTGGTGGATAGAATGGATTTCTTCTTCTAATGAGGTGATTGGGTTTTGACTAGCTCTAGCTTTTCAGAGGCTAATAGAACAATTTGTGCAATTCTTGCCATAGTTGGATTTGGATGTTCTATAGCTAGTTGTTTGAGAGTCAAATGTTTTTGTTCTTCCTTTGAAGAAGAAGGAGCACCAAACCATTTATAAGAAGATTGTTTTCCTAGATTTGAATATCTAATAGGAGAAGAGGGTTCATTTTCCTTTTCGAAAGACTCTTTCAGACTTTGCACTGCTGTCTGAATTATTTCTAACTTTTCTAAAATCTATACAAGATGGGATTTAAGAGTCTCTTGATTGTTTTCCAAATTATCTATTTCAGTATGTAGACCATTCATATGCATTTTGGTCTGTACAATGTCTTGAGCCATATCATCAATATTTTGTGCAAGGCAAACATATTGATAGTTTGCATAATTTTGTAGCCTTACAATGTCTTGTGATTTCTCAGCATCTGCTTTTCTGTATTGAATGAAATCTAAGTCTGCTACCAGATTGTTTTTAAACGAGGGAGTATGATTCCCTGGTCCTAGGCTCCGTTGAGGTAATGTAGCAAATTTATCTTTGTCACCTCGAGGTAGTGGGTTGTTTGTCATTTTAATGAGAGGGACTGCAACATCTTGGCATTCTGGACAATCAGAATGTTGTCCATTATGTTCTGTTTTGGACTGGAATGTTCTGAAATTCTTGGGGGCAGATGGAACATGAGTTATCTTTGGCTCATCAAATAATCTAGAAGATCTTTCTTGGGAAGGGATTTTCTTTTGACAAAAATAACAATTCTTGGATCCCTTTTGATGAAACAAAAGATGATCATCCAAAGAAGATCTATTAGGAGCATCTTTGTATACATGGTTCTTCGAGAAAGAGGTCTGAAAGGACAAAGAATGTGTAGAGGAGAAAGACTTTCTAGGAAAAGAATCAGAGGTGCTTGCTAATAGGGAAGACATCTGTCTTTCGAGATTTGAAGTTCTAGTTCTCTGGGATCTTCCTATTATTAACACTTTATTCCCTGAATCATTTTGCTCAATCATCAGCTTTTGGGCTATTGCTGGTGAAATTTTAGATTGAACAGGCTGATAATCAGCTGACCATTCTTCTGGTACAGTAAGCTTGTCAAATCCAAAAGTAAGAGGTGTAACATTGCCTGGACCAACCACCATGCTTTCAGAGGTAGCGCGCTAAATAAGCTTAGGATTGAGGGTTGGCATAGTAGTAGATACAAATCAAAGACAATTAGTCGTATGAAGTTGGGAAATATCGGAGGATTCGGCTATATCAAAGCCTAAAAACTGTACATATGCTTGAAGAAGGGTATAAATTTAGGGATATGTAAGGGAGACTTGAAATCGAGGTAGTGTAGAAGACCAAACAGGGCCATTGTGTAATGGATCTTGAAAACCAGACATTAAGGCATCTGATAACGGATTGTGTATAGAGTCAATAATACAACTTAGCACAGAGGTATTTAAACCAGGTCTGACAAGTGGATTGATTTTGAATTGTATGAGACCAATATGGACATATTTATAGCCATTTTCTAATCCCCAATCAATGTTTGATTGTTGGATTAATGGTATTTGATATACACTCATACCAAGAGAAAGTGGTACATTATGTGAACAATAAAAAAACAATGTAGATGCTCGAAACTTAAACATAGGGAGATCATATATTTTAGATGGTTCTATTAATGGCATGCGCCAGTTGACATCAGGCTCATATTCTTGAGTTATGAGTTTGGTATTATATAGAAACTTAGTAGATGAGGAATTACTAAGAAAATGTTTATACCATGCACTGGGTTTATACTTGACATCAGCCGAGAAATCATATGTAGACTGACCTTTCTGTGAATCCATATTTAAACTACTGCAACTTTCAGCAAAATACTACAATTGCAGGTAAGTAAATATAATAGATGGTAAGATCTTTCTTACTATGCGAAAAGGACAACTTGTAGCACTCTACGCCTTCCTTCGGCTTCAACGACTATCTTTTTGTCCTACAGCAACTGCTGGAGACCATAGTCAAGGGATCACATCATCTTCTACTGAGCATTTACACATCTCACAATCTATATTTTATGAACACAAGGCTCATTCAAAGAAAATTTCACTCATGAAAATCTTTTATATTAGAATTCATGGGTCTGATACCAATTTTACAGAGTAGGATCTTTTATAGAGTAGGGTCTCTTACAAAGTATATCTTAGACATTTACAAGAGAGATTAGTGTTTTTCGTTCGCAAGATCCCAAAGGAAAGAGAAGAGTATACACAATGCTCTTAGACACTAACACAAAACTCTCAATCCAATAACCCCTGATCTACCTAAAAGAGACCAGAAGAGGTTTATTTATACATAAATTAACAGGTTACCGGTAGATAGGAACTGGCAACTTCCTGTTAAAAGAAAGATTCCTTCAAGTGGATGAGGAAACTATGGACTACAGTTGTTATCTCATCCCTCTGAGGCTTGGCCATACGAGGACCCATACCGAATTTTACGGAATGACTCAACATAAAGAAAATCTTCAAAGGAAATCTTCCTAGTACAAAGTGGAGTTCTATTGGAACCCACAGAACAGAAGGGACACCACTGTCAGCCCGTTAGACATGAGAGGAATCAAATTATTACAAAATATAATTATTACAATTCATGACCCAGATGGCCCATCATGCTTCCATCCTATTATTGATATTGTGCTCAGCAATTGAATCGAATGAGTCACTGCTGTCATAATTGTAGTGACTGCTAGGAGGAGACCTGTGAATATCAGAAAAAGGTGGCAATCTGCATAAACATTTGTAAAATGATGATCCTTGCATATCTGTAATGAGCTCATCATCTAGAACACACAAATCTCCATAAAATTCACTGGTGATCTTGTAAGTTTGAGGATGTGGGGGTTCAAACTTTTCATAATTTAGCTCGCTTCCTTGAAATGATAGATTAAATACAAACCATACTTCATAGTGAGCTGCTTCTTCAATTTCTGCATGAAACTAGTGTTTGAATGCATCTTTGCTGCTACCAAAGAATAAAATATCTCTAGGATAGTAAGTCTAGAACAAAAGATATAGCCATCCTGACCAACATAAATGAGATTCTTTGAAAGTAGGACATTCAAAGAGTATCCAGCATGAACTGTCATACTTTGTCTACAACATTATTGCACTATAGTCTTCATATGAAATGCAGGGGGCATAAATATAGACGTAGATTTGTCCTTGCATAGGCCCTCCTGGAATTATTCCTCTAGCTATATTATGGCTAGGTCTGAAAGAGCTAGTATAAGAAGAAAAGTGGTTGTATGATTGTACCCACTTATTAAGGATGTCTTTGCATGCAGGGCTGGATTTTATACAACAGGTTAGACAGTCAAAGCAATAACAATATTTACAATCTTTACAGACTAGGATTCATTTGAATCCTGGGGGAGCATCCATTGCTCTCAAGGAGGATGAAGCCATTTAATTGTATGGTGTTTTATGTGAACAACTTCTTTGGTGAGTAGATCAGCAATACAATTATCTTTTCTTGGCTTGTATTGTATATCAAAATAAAAACCATCAATCCATAGACTCCATATCAAGACTCTGTTGTTTCCCTGTTCCAAAATATGTTGATTAGTCAACATACCTTTCATATGATTTAAATCAGTTCTAACGATGAAATGAATAGGTTTTAGAAACAATCTAAATTTTTTGATCCCATTTTTTACTACAAGAATTTCCTTGTGGGATGAGGGATACTTGGATTCTGTATCCGAAAAAAAACCAGAAGCATATACACACACTTCTTCCAGCTTAGGTCCATTTTTTTGAAGCAATATTGTTGCCCAAGTGTCATTAGAGGCATCAGTTTCAAGAATAAGCTGTAGTGACATATCTGGAAGATGTAATCTTAGCAAATTTTGTATCTTCTGTTTGATTATTTGAACAATTGTTGTAATCTTTTGGTTCCAAGGCATAACCTTACTCAGACGTTTTTGTAATATTCTATCATCGTTGGTTTGGTTCTCATGAAACTGCCTGATGTAGTTTGGAAAACCTAGGAATCTTTGCAGTTGCTTCTGATCCAAAATTTCATCTAGAAACTGTTAAGAACCAAATATCAATATAGCATAGAAAATCCTCAGAAAAAGTACTCAATGCCTTGAAAAAGAGATAATTTCAGATAATAAGCCTCTTCGAGGGGGCAACCTCCTTT
>JZKD02S2405719.1:121205-135751 GCA_000966675.3 Picea glauca | reverse complement strand
TCATCAAGAGTCCAAGTAAGATTTTCTGGAGGCTTATTTGGTGTAGAAGTTCCCTTTTTGGGTGGCATGTTGGCCAAGTATCACTTTTGAACCTTGATTTTGAGGTGGTTCTACTGGACAATATTTCTTATGTTGTGTCTCCCAATTTTCGGCCCTTCTGGGTATGAAACTTTATTTTATGTATTTATTTGATATTTCTTCTCTGCAATGCCATGGGTTTGATCAAAATTGGATGTGCCAAGTGGAATTTATGGTAACTTCCCCACAACTTGCCGATTTTTGGCCTTTCTAGGAGATCTCACTTGTATAGTGTGCCCCACACAAACTAATTGATATCAAATTATGAAACTCACGCCAGAGATACTACAGACTATCCACAATCCAATGAAACCCATCCCACACAATTTGGATACTCTAGGAAGAATTTATGATTGTTTTACTTGGAACACCTTCTTGATACTAGTCAATAGGACTAGTCTGATACCCTATCTTACACAGGGTGTATATACAAATTTAAGATGACCCAGAATGCTAAACTTTTTACCAAAGATATCTTACTAATTTCTGTAAATATCCTTCGGATTTCAGGGTCTGAAACATTACAGAAAAATTTTTATAGCGAAAATTCCACAAAGAATCAGTTCAGGATGATTCCAGAACCCTATCTTGTATAGGTTGTATCTCTGAAAGTATAAGGTCTCAGGAGATTAATTTTGAACCCAACGTACCTTACTCTATCTACTAAATATATTCCAAGATGTTCCTTTTGAAATGTTGTATAAAAAATGTTATAGCAAAAATGCCAAGGTGTCTCATATGTAGTAGTGAAACCCCAAGACCTTGAGCTCTGATACCATATGTTAAGAACCAAATATCAATATAGCATAGAAAATCCTAAAAAAAAGTACTTAACTCCTTGAAAAAGAGATAATTTCGTATAATAAGCCTCTTTTAGGGGGCAACCTCCTTTTACCCCACTTAAATGTTCAAGTACAAGATGATTCAGAATGAAAATGTCTCCTTGGTATATATAGGAGACTAGGAAGTATAATTACAACTAATGGCCTAAATCCGACATAAATAAAATAAAATTACTAATATAATATGCCCCAATTAACGGTTAATGAGCCAATATTAGGGCATAATGGAAACCCAAATAGTTTTTTAAGTACATGGTCTTGCAGTTCAACTGCTCCTTTTGACAGGACCAGTCCTAAGTATTCAATCTTAGTCTGAGCCCATCATAGCTTAGACTTGCTTAGAACTAGACCATGATGAATAAAAAGATTATATACAGTTTTCAAATGTTGTACATGTGACCTGCTGTCAACTGAACAAACAAGAAGATCGTCAATATATATAATAACAAATGACAAATGTTTAAAAATGTCGTCCATCCTCTTTTGGAATTCTGAAGGAGCATTCTTCAATCCAAATGGCATTACTCTCCACTGATACTGACCATTAGGTACTACAAAAGTTGTTTTGTACCTATCCTTAGGAACAATTCCAATTTGCCAGAAACCACTCTTCAGATCAAATTTACTGAAAACATTACATTTCCCAATCTTTGAAAATAACAACTCTTTAGATGGGAGAGGAAATCTGATAGGGAGAAAAGATTCATTCAAAGCTCTATAATTAATAACCATTCTTGGTTTTCCTCACTTTTGTTCATTGTGCTTGTTAACATAGAAATCAAGACCTGCCCAAGGGATCCCACTGGTTTCTATCAGATTTCTTTCCAAGAGTTCTAATATCTCCTTTTGGCAATATTCACATTCTGAGGGAGACATATGATTAGTTGAAGCCTTTTGAGGTTTAGGAATGTAATATTCTTTGTAAGGCAGACTTACAAAGTATTGTTCTCTTGTCCAGAAGGCATTAGGATGTTCAGAAGTGCAGTATTTCTCTATTTTATCTTTTACATCCTTAATCATTTCTATTCCATGTTTTTCAGCATGATTAACAATCTTCTGGATACGAACTAAATTCTCAGCCGATGTTTCAATATCTAGGAGACTTTCTTTAACTTCAATTCTTGTCTCATAAGAGGATTTGCTGGGAACTTTTATGGATTTTCCCAGAACTGTAATCTGTAAAGAATTACTTCCTATAACAAATGGTAAGCATTTATTTACAAAGTCTTGACCTAACAGAGTATCTGCTCCTGTATCATAACAATAGAGATTAACTGCTACTTTGGCTCCTTGTATCATGATTGGAAACTCTGGGGCAAAAGACTGAATCTTAATCTCAGTCTTGTTGACTACTCTGAAAGCAATGTTGATAGGTTGCCAAAAGTAGGAGGGTATAGCTCCATGCTTAGCACAAGAATTCAAATCTCTAATATCTAGTTGGGCATCCAATGTATATGTCAGATATCCTGAAACTTTTATGTCTATAGAAATTACCAGTCTATCTTCTAATCCACTTATTTGCTTGAATTCACTGGATTCAATTTCTGTATCATGGTTGAACATTTCTCTTTCCCATTTTTCATCTCTTTTAGTTCTCAGAAAGTTCAATTCTTCTTTTTTCATCTTCAAGGTCTTCCATAATTCTAATATTATTGCTTCTTTTTCTTTTATAGATTCTTCTAGATCATATATGGTTTTATCTAGATAATTTTCTTCTTCTCTTATTTCTTTCATATGTTTGAAAGATCTGACTTGGCTTAATTCTTTGCTAGCTTTTGGCTGTGGTGATGCGAACTCTGAGTCTTTTGGAGTGTAGTTATGTATATTCACCATGCTTGGCTGCTGGATTTTAGCAATTTGAGTAGTAATAAGAGAGATATGTGCATTATAACGTTTGGAGAGATGAAATTGTCCTGGAGTTAATAAGGACAATTTATGTTCAAGTGTTGATCTTTGTTGAAGGAGAGAAGGGAGGTCAGATGTTGGAGACAACATCTTAATATCGAGAGAATTCAAATTTTCAGTAATTTGTGATTCACCAGAATCACTTTAGGAACTAGGAGGGGAAGAAATAGACTCGTCATCTTTAGTGAGTGAAAGAAATTCACCATTTGAATAGTCAGAAACCATTTCCGATTCAGCAGGATCATAACCTGTTTGAAACAGATCCATGATCTTAGATTGGAATTTAGTTTTTGTTCATAGAGGACACTAAGAAGCCCAATGGCCAGGCTTATGACAGATAAAGCAAGTTATTTCTTTGGCTTTGGAATTCTGAGGTCGACGCTTGAAATAGGATTTTCGAGGCTAGGGATTGCTTTTAGGAAATTGTCTGGGAATCTTTTTCTTAAAAGATCTATTCTTTGTTTTACATTTAAAGCAACCGCAATACTTTTTGTAGGAGTCTTTTTTATGTTTCTTCTGCTGACAGCCAAAATGATAAGTTTCAGCGAATGTGTCACAAACATTGGTGTCAAACCCTAACTGCTTTTTAACAGACTTATTTGTTTGTCATCTGAGGCATTCCTTTTGTAGGGTTGTGACAATGTGTTCATGCAATTCTGCTAGAGAGAGATCTTCTAAACCAATTTCTAATGTTTCAAGACGTTCTCTAATAAGATTAGGTATTTTCCCAGGCATTTCCGACAGATAGTTTCTCAGATAGGCAACATTGTCTGGGTCAGGAACTTTATACAAAAGATCCTGCATGGTGCACAAAAATTCTGGTAACTGTGAAACATGATAGAGACGTTGATTCATAAACAAATCTGCATAATGATCAGAGTCTATTTTTGAGCTACCATAGAATTCGTGCACAACTTCCTTGATAAGCTCTTCAATGGGATTATCATGGTTCATAATTCTAAGCTTATCTTGCTCATTAACTCTATCCCACCAAAGTCCTAAATTACCAGTAAATCCCCAAGTTAGCCTGAGATCTAACTCATTCCAAGAAATTCTATTTCTAAAAATCATTTTCTGGGTTTTATCCCATGCCTACCATTTTTGGAAGATCAACATCATCTCATTGCGAGATCTGCAATTGAGGTTTGTCACAGGTGCTAATTCTATGTTTTCTCTACTGAATGAGGCATGCTCATTAGAGTTGGCTGGATCAAATGGGACTTTTTTACTGGAACCATATTTTGTGTTGCACCATTTTTCCCAATCAGTTTGGAAAGGATTTCCACCTGCATCGTCATCTGTTGAACGAGGTGCATTGGTGTTGGAACTTTCAACTTCTTCTATCCCTTTAATAAACAGAAATGGAGGAATAGGTGTTTGGTGGGTAGAATGGATTTCTTCTTCTAATGAGCATGATTGGGTTTTGAATAACTCTAGTTGTTCAGAGGCTAATAGAACCACTTGTGCAATTCTTTCCAGAGTTGGATTTGGATGTTCTATAGCAAGTTGTTTCAGAGTCAAATGTTTTTGTTCTTCCTTTGAAGAAGGAGCACCAAACCATTTATAAGAAGCTTGTTTTTCTAGCTCTGAATATCTAATAGGAGAAGAGGGTTCATTTTCCTTTTCGAAAGACTCTTTCAGACTTTGCACTGTTGTCTGAATTATTTCAAACTTTTCTAAAATCTGTATAAGATGGGATCACATCATCTGCTACTCTTTTAGAGACGAGAACATTATCTTTCTCTAGATTATGTTTAAAATGAACGTTGGAAGGGGATAATATAATCCTCTATAAATCCTTCTTTAATGTGTTTTAATATGAGATCTCCTCGATCCTTTCTCTTATTAATGAAAATCCTTTCGAACCTATATTGTAATTTATTAGAATTAAAATCATAGTAAATGGGCATTGGGAAGGGCACAAGGGTGGCGAGGAAATACGGGAGAAAAATATGATTTGATATTTTTGTGAACCCGCGAGTCCGCGACGGTATAGGGTGTGAAATTGGATAATTATAGAATGGTGCAGAGGTTGAATGAACTCATCATAGGAGGAATGAGACTTGGAAGTTTGGGGAGTACAGGGATTAAAATGTAGATCGCAGAAATTTTTGGTGCAAGGTGTATATCACAGAACATGGGAGCATGAGAGTTCGATCCTGCCAACCCAGGATCCCGTGATCATAAAATAGGCTAAGTGTCGAATAGCATCACGATCGGTCAAACTCATGATGTGAAGTTATAGATGGATATGAGAAACCATAATTTTGCCAACTCGGGAACCCGTCGTCTGAAAAATGCAACTAAGTGTAGAACTAGAAAGGGATAGTAAGAGGGAAAAAAATAAATGGGAAAAACAGGTAAGTATAGAAGAGGGAAAATAAAGGGAGAAAATAATTTGGGAAAATAGAAAATGGGAGGGAAATTTTGGAAGCGGTAAATTACCTCAAAATCTATCTAAATGGAGCGGGGGTCATGTTAGTGTTAATCAACCATGAGTAATTGAGAAAAGAGCCTCTAGGTCAAAACATGCCAAGATATTTCGTTGAAGCTCTCACCTATCCTTCTCATCGCATGGAATCAAGTTCTAGGTAAGGGAATATTTCCTCTTCCTTGTTTAAGGTTATGGTTAAGTCTCTATTCAATTTATTATCTTTTTCTTTGTTCAAAGCCCCAGTTGGATAGTTTTTATTTCCCCCTTCCACCGTCTTACCTTTTGCTAATCCTTAAAAAGTGTATGATCGGTCCTTTTATTTTCAAAAACCCTTCTTTAATTCCCCATAATCGATCTGGTCAATACCTAATACTTGATATAAGAACATAGGATTAGATTGGAAAGGTTCTAGGGAATTCGAAACCTCTAAATCATTTTCTTTCTCGCCCCTGAAATCACCATTTTCCGCTCTCAAAAAAACCCTAGTTTTTAAGGACCGAAATATTTTAAACTAACTCGTTCGAACACATCAGAGGAGTTATTAATAACTCCTCTAAACACATCATAGGATTTATTACTAACTCCTTTGATGTGTTCAAGAGAGTTGAAGTCTTTTCCTCCGATCAACTCAGAGTACATAGAAATAATTCCTCTGACCATATCAAAGAAGTTACTCTCAACTTATCTGATATGATCGGAGGAGTTAATTTCAATTCCTCTGATCCTATGGAAAATCCTTTTGATGGTCGATCAGAAGAGTTAGGATAAACCCTTCTGACCTCATCTGAGGATTTCTTACTAACTTCTCTGATGCAATCGAAGGAGCCGTCCTCAACTCTTACGATCACCACTTTTTCAATATTCTTCCACTTCATTATTAACTTCTCCAATCTTTATCAGAGTAGTTAGTTCCTTGGCCTTTGATTTCGATTTCCAGGCCTGACATCTAGCCTTTTTCCTCCATCCTTTTTTCAAGGTGCTTAAGCATGATTTATTTTCAATCTTTAGGTGCACTTAAATTGGTACTTCACATCTTGTTATTATGTAATAAAATTATCTTTTTGGCAAGTACAAACATGTCACTAAGAAATAAGAAGTCAGGAAAAGTGTTCAGAGTTGAGCCCTCTGGAATATCACAACAAGTAGAAGGGGTTGAAATAGTCGAGTCTATATATGACGATATGACTGAACTTCTAGAAAAGGATGAATAAACTATGAAATGGGGAGAAGTGTACTACATGTTAAAGAAGTAAAATTTCTCTACAGAAGTGGAGGAGCCAGATGAACTCCAAGAATTCAAGAATATAATAAAATTAGTAATATTCAGGGTGGCACCACACCCAGTGGTCCTCCCCTACTCAGACTTCATTTCATAGATTCTGAAGAACATCAATATAAATAGTCGATATGTGTTATCGGAAAAATAGGTAAGTTCGGACACAAACTAATCTCCCTAACTTCCATAGGAAGCTAGAACAAAACAAGACAGAATACAAACTTCATCTTAGACTTCATTGTCATATAAACTAGTTTAGAGAGGGACAAATGACATACCTTTTAAATGACGCTTGATCCTCGCTAGTGTCGTCATTGTCGCTCCATATTTGGATTTGTGGGATGGTGAACATGTTTAAGAAGAACAAACAAACAAAGAGAGAGAAAACAAAGATGCATACATTGTAATGAATTCTATGTATATGATGAAGGAGTTATACAATAAAAGCCAAGATACCTTTATAGAGAAGAAATGTATTTATGCATTATATTAAAATGGAAAAGTGGAGAATACAACCCATGCCTTGATGTTGCAAGATCCCTTTCAATGGCTCTTTTCTCCAACACACACACCTTTTCTCGAATTCCTTTGATGAAGAAAATCCACAATCTGACTTAGAGAGCTAAAGAAAATCTATATCAAGTATAATCTATAGCAGAACTCTTCATGCATATGCAAACCTTAGCCTTTTCAACCTTATCCTTTTCCATGAGATATCCCTCTTTATATAGGGTGAAAGAGGGATGGATGAGGAGATTAGGATGATCCCACTAAATCAAAGAAGCGAGTAAGATTCAAACCGATCGGAGGCCACCTCATCTTCTAGAAGATTCCCTTCTAGAACATTCGTGAATTTTGACTTTTCCCTTGCTTAAGAACCATCGCACCCTATGCACAGGTAGCCTGCGACAATGCCACAGACCATATTTGGTGCAAAGTGTGATGATCAATCATTTTCCCACCCCAAGCATAGAGCAGGGTGCGACGATCTTCCTTGTCGTAGTTTTTGAGGGACGAAAAGAAAACCACTTTTCTCTTGGAAAAAATCTCTTTTAATATTTTTAGGAAATATTTTTAATATTTGATCACTAGGGTGACCAAAATAATGTGTAACGGAATGCCCCCTAAAGTATGAAGCTAGAACCTGTGACATCTAAAATACTTTATAGAATATATGTGTTGAAAACAAGGAGTGCATCGATCAGGAACTTGCAAACAATCAAGCATGTGCATAATAATATACCATCTTTTGAGGTCGACATTCCCATACTCAGATTACAAGTGACTCTGTTATAAGTATCAAGTGAATCATGGGAACTAAACATACATTGTGGATCCATGTCATCATGATTCAGCATAGCCATGAGAAATACACTGTGGATCTATGTTGTTAAAGAATTCAAATTCAGACATAGCCACAAGACATACATAGTGGATCTATGTGTCAGTACAAACTTATGAATACTTCATCGAAACATGGACCGATATGATGAGATATAGGGTCTTCAATTCCATATTATCTACATATGAATCTATCCATGTGATTACAGGTGTCAAAGTCGAACATGGTAGAAACCACTTAATTACCGGTCATTAATGAAAACCATTAAAAAGTGCAAGGGAAATCACCATTGATGTTAATGACTCTGAATGTACTCTATTATAATCCAATGAATGTGAATGAATGATTTGAAGTTGAACACTCGATGGAATCTTCCAATCAGGGGCCAATGAGGTGAACCCACCGTTGGAAGTGAAGAGACCTTCCATTGAGGCATGCAGGCTCCAAGGTACTCTATGAATTCTAAGTCATGTTCTTGGAGAATGAGTTGAAGTATACATGAAAATACTCATCATAGGAGGTCCTTAATGTATCCCCCATCAATGACATGAAATATGTAACAAATGTGAAGTAGATCATAGTATGAAGTGATTCGGAACTGACTCAGGGAAGGCCGACATGGTAGAAAATGTATAACTGCATATGGTCGACTCAGTAGAAGGCTAGTTTAGGTTGGACTTCCCTTGAACATATGAATGAAATGAAAATTGTCTTAGCATAATTGACTCAAAGGAGGACCCAACATATGAACTTGTGAATGTTCAAATGAGAGACAAATATATTTCCCAACCCGGATACACTGATGAAGGGGGGTGTCATGTTCAAGAGCGACTTTGCTACCACTAACACAGATACAGGGACACATTTCTTTCCCAATTTCCCCCCACCATTTCTAGATAGTACCACTTTAGTTTTATGCAATCTTGAGGAGGATAACATATTCTTGTGATGTAATCTCATCCTTCGGATGACTCCCTCGGAGTATGTTTAATGAACCCTAAGAAGGAGTGGTTAGATCCCATATGGGCCTTGTTATCACTCCAAGAAACCCTTTTTGGTTGCAGACCAAAGGTGCTTGGTAACTTAAGAAATGAATGTTTTTGTATTTTGTAAATATGGATCAATGGGATAACTCAATTCATCTTATGGCATTCAGACATCAAAATGATAAAAAAATAGACAGTGCTCTCCAAGATTGATTAAACAGTAAAATAGCCTTTAGTGGATGAAGAAAGATTGCTCATAAACCAGTGCAAAGCAGGGTCTAATAAACAATTAAAGAAACTGATTATAATGTCATGAACCAAACAATAGGATAACAACTATTCAAGGTTTGACAACAAGATAACAGTGAAGAAGAAATATGGAAAACTGATACCAAAATGGAAAGAAACCTGTGATCTGTATTAGCAATGAAAGGTCTGAGTACAAAACAGTATTACTGTATCCATAATCGAACCCTTAGAGCTCCAAATTTCTTTGGCTTTATAGCCTCTTACAATCAGTTTCAGATCCTAAAACAATGGATCTGTTATTCTAAAAATAGAAAGTCAAAACTAATTCACAAAAGATAAGGAGAGATCCTCAAGATGAGGTCAACCTCTATCTTTTGGTCTTCAAACATTGGTTGAAAGTTGATGAAGTGTAGCCTAGCCTTCCAAGGCTCTTTGATCTATTCCTTTGAAAGTGGAATTCGAATTTGATGATGTGTGCCAAAAATCCCTATAATTTTTCCCTTAAAAATCACTAAATCTAGTCAAAAAATGCCCTTTTGACTTTCATCTCCAATAATGGCCTTCAGATTTTGATTTGATAATTCATAACCAGCTTATTGAAGAAGGATTCAAATCATTCAAACCCAAAAATTCTTGATCTGGGCAAAAATTTGGCTATTCTGGCCGTGACAGCTTTCAACAGCACACTTGCCTAAAAAATCTGCTCCTGCGCTGTTGAAAGTCGCTACTTTCCACAGCTAACTAGTCAAAATTCTGCCTTCTGCGCTGGTGAAAGTGCAAATTTTTTCAAAATCGATTTTCTCAGTCATGGAGATCTGTTTTGCATGTTTAAATAGTCGATCGACATCTACAAATCCTGAAATTTCCAACAGTGCTTTCAAATCTACATTTGGAGCTCAGGAAGCAAGTCAAATTTTCCCTGTAAGATTAGGCATCTTTCCTTCAAAAATGCCGGTGCATTTTTTAGTGCTAACATTTGGCTCCAACTGGGATGGATACCTCCCTGTGAGGTCTCCAAGAACCTAGCAGACCTTGTGACTTTAGTAATTGTCCATGGAGTCATTTAGCCTTTTTGGTGGTTAATGAGCACACACACGGGCTCGCCTAAACCACCGAAAACATAAACTTACCCAAAAATCGAAACTGGATGAGTCTCGATTACATGCAAGAGAAAAAGACCTCTGCTTTGTTATGCACTTAATTTTCTTGGTGACTGACTGATTTATCTTATTCTATTTCCCTAACATGTGAAGCTACTCAGGCTTCACTTCTCATGTTGATCAATATGTGCAACCCAGTCTTGCACTCTATTGCAGTAGTTTCCCATAAAATCCTTCAGCTTAGAATAGTAGACATTCTTCAAGTGTAAATCTTCTTCCTGGAAAAGACCTGCAAGAAAAGTTACATATACAAAAGGAGGATAAAATGAATGGTAACAAATATTTGTAAAGCCATAGATCCAGTAGCCAATGCCAACCCCAGAGGCCAGTAATCCACAGCCAAATGCAGATATGGTATTCATCAAAATAGTGCACAGATGTAGTTGTCTATATATATTCAGCCCCGCCAAAATTGATGCGCCTTTTGCAGTTTTGTCAATTCCAGATATGTTATCAGTAAGAAATAGAGGAGCTTCGGGCAAAAAGTCAATGCCTGCCAAGTGATGAATCCATTTAAATGGCCTTTGTATTATTTTCTCATGATATGCAAAGTTGAGACCTGAAGACATTTTAGCTATCTGATGAGGAGGCTCAATCCCAGTGTTATCTGGAAACAAGTTTAAAAGAAAGTTCTTCTCACTGCCTCCTTGATCTGCACCTTTCTAGGACTTGTAGTTACCAGTCCCACAAGCAATTTCTTTGCTTCTGTATGACAAAAAATTCTGTGAAGGTAAGCATTTCCATACAAGCAAGACAAGGCTTCAACTGCACATCTCTGCACGAGCCTAGAGATAGATGGTTCGAGCTGCTTAATTAGTAGACTCTCTAATTCAACTACATTGACTGAATCTACAGAGCCTTGCTCATTAAACACCATCGGAAATATTAGCTAAAGCACCCATAGCATTTTCTTGCAAAGCTTGGACAGGTGCTCCACAGGAAAACTCCTTTGAAGGAACTAAAATTTTACTGATGAAAACAGGAAAGACACCTGCATCTACCAAAGATCTCTTTGCGCTGTCTAATTTGGAAGAAAGAGATTGTAGTGCACCAACTTCTTCAGCACGAACAGATACATCATTTTCAGAACCCAAAATCTTAAGCAGGGATTCAACAGAGCCAATCTCATTCACTCTGTTAATGTAATATTGGTTTCTACATGTAAAAACTCTGTTCTCAATGTCATATAGGTTATACAGCAAAATCATTAAGAGCAGAGCACCAGTCAGTTGGCTGCCACCAGTTGTATGGTTGTACAGATAGTGCATGCATCCAGATGCTATATTTAAGCATGTTAGCCACTTCCATCAGTGCTAAAGCTTTTACTAGCATCTCCTGGTATATCTCAGAACCTGCAGGGCCAGACAACAATATTCTGGGATTTACAGTAGGCAACTCCATCGCAAATTTTGTGAATTCTTTATGCTTCAAGTGTATGAAGGTTGATGCAATCAGCACACTCTTTGTGTTCTCACTCAGGTAATACGAGAAGTCATCAAATGAAACATTAGTGTCTTTGCCATCACTAATCTCCCTTCGTAAATCTTCCTTCAAAGCTTGGCATTTGGCAGACATGACAGAGAAGTCAACATATCTTCCACCTTCTCTCCTTTCTTCACAAAATTGTTTAAGAAGAGTTCCACTTAAATCCACGTCGCAGTGATTTGATGCTGTCATAAATTTCAAAAGAGGTCTCAATGATTCATTTAACCTAGAATATTTTCCATTCTCTGTCTCAAGACCAGCATCCGAGCTGTCAAGATTTAGATGTTCATTTGTTGTTGTTACATCTGCAGATAAGATAACAGGGGATTTGTCACTCATTGGAATATCAGTTGCATCATTTGGATCAGAGGTCGCTTTTCCCGTCTGACCAACTACTTCAATATCTGAGACAGACCCATCTGACATTTCACATGAAGGTAGCAACTGAGGCCTGTCGATTCCTTGCTGGGACTCTTCAATATTTGTAGCAGGTGGTGGCAACAAGTTTAGATTTGGCCTCAAACTTTACAATGATACTAAAATTTATGCTCCTGCTATAGATGAAGGATCCCCTGATCTTGATTCAAATGGTGTTGCCTTACCTGTGGCTCTTTGATTTTCTGTCGGTCCAACAGAAGCTGAGGCATTTTCATTTATTAACGGTTGAAATATATAGGCATGGTTTCTAGGATGACTGAAAACAATTTCATCTCCACCTTTAATTACAACACCATTACCCCAGTTCCCATTATTTCCATTGGTATTAGGTAGTTGAGAAGATATTATCATGTTAATATCACTCGCCCCCAATCTTTGACTAACAGTTCTTTCAGTGGTTAAGGTGATCAACCCCTTCCATGCTTCTGCTGCTGTTGTTGTATCAATTGCAACACTAAAGCATTTTTTGTTGAGTTCACTGAGATGTTGCCACTACTACCTCCACCCAGGCCAATAGGAAGACTATTTGTAGCTATCAGCTGCTGCTGCATTGTGCGAAATCCCGCAGGATCATCCACAGGAGAAGATATATCTCCAAGTCTGGAAATTTGTTGTTTTTGCTGTAATTGATCTAGTTCAAGTCCAGTTGATAAACAAGGAAATGCATTCCCTGGATTGTTCACAAGTGCAATTCCTTGTTCTCTTCCATTGCTGTTATTACTGCCGAGGCCTGGAAGAGAAGCAAATTGGAGCATTCCAGAGGGGTTCAGACCTGGAAAACCCAAGCCTACTGAACCACTTAATCTACCCAGAACTCCTGCTTGCAATGATTCAAGAGCACGAGCAGACAGTTGACCAGATTGAGCAAGAACTTGCAAATCACCAATTCCATCCACTTGGCAAAGAGAAACAAACGAAGATTCTCTGTCTCCTCCAAATGCATTGTCCATGCCACCCTGTTGACTAGCCATGCCGCTAAGCCTTTTCAAGTACAGCCTATACTTCTGCAAATGGCTTGCAACATTTTCTCGTGTCAATCCTTGAACATTCATAAGCTCCAATATTCGCTTTGGAACAGCTTTGTCTATTCCCAATGTATTAACAGCATTGACAAATTGTTGATGCAACTCCACTGACTTGAACAAACTCATTGCTACCAATGCTTTCAAGAACAATTGTCACAGCACCTTCACGTGGAGAATGTCCTTCATCATCACTCGCCTGTAGTGGTGGCTATCCTCGACACAACGCACTCCCACTCCTTGGATCTCAACGCCTCATTTCATTCTCCCAGACAAGGCCACCGTCGCTCGGATACGTCTTTCCCTGCTTCATTCTCTTACGGTGCCTTCTTCCTTGCATGCAATATTGTTGAATTCTTGATAGTGGGATTGTTGTTCTTGGGCATTGATATTATTAGGGACATTTTGATTGGAGCTAGCAATCGTTGTGTTAGTTGAAAATAGACTCAACAACTACCAGCCAGAATTGGAGTTCAAATATTTGCGAAATCTCAACACACAGCGAATATTGGTGACATCCAATCAATCAAGTCGGAGATTAAGTAAAACCATGACTCAACTGACCTGTATAATGAGTTAGCTCCTTCAAACTGGGATTTTGACCATCTGTTTCCTTTGAGAGAAACTGGAGCTGAGATTGCGTGGATGAGAGATTTACGTTGCCAATTTGTTTGCAGAAGCAGTTAGCACAATAACTTCCTTGATACAATCAATCGCGGCTTCACAGATAATTTCAGAAAAGAAAGCAATGCCATGAACTGGCAATTGTTGCTGACCATGTTGTCTATCACATGGAGCTGTAACCAAGACCCGTCTCTACCAATCAGGAGATGGAATTGTATGCAAAGCATGCCTTAGACAACGCAAAGTTCTTTCCCAATCCATGCTACCTCTTTGGATCGCAATCGCAACATCCTCCCCATGCAATGGCTCTCCAAGAACACTTCTGTGAATTTCCAGGATCAAAGAAAACAAGGCCTCATGGTCGGATACATTATCTACAAATTGTATGCCACTGTGAAGCAGCTCATAGAATGGTATGCGACATCTCTCCTCATCAACCAAAGCCCAAACAACAGCCAAGAAATTGTGCAGCCAATCAAAAGAATCACTGTCAAATTTTCTAATCTTAGTATTGTCATGTTCATCAACCCTATTTTGTTATCTTGGGTTCCTGCTAAGTAGCCAATCAAGCATGTGTGAAAACATGTCATCATGAGTTACAGGTTTTAAGATCGTGTTCGAGTCCAGTTAGCACAACCTTGCAAACGAGTTGACGAAGACAACTCATTACAGTACCCCTTGAGAATCCAGTACCCCTTGAGGGGA